>JADRCC010240375.1:0-13868 GCA_019843855.1 Hylomyscus alleni | reverse complement strand
GTGTGTGTGTGTGTGTGTGTGTGTGTGTGTGTGTGTGTGTGTGTTTGGCACTGTTTAAATAGTCAAAAAACATCTAACTCTTTTACCTACTATAAATTTATGCTGAAAAAATAACAAATACTTATATAAATGTGATTTTAGAGTTAATTTCAGCAATAGAGAACAAGTTTAATAAAATAAATTCGGAGGACTGGCTTAGTATTCATTATGATCACTACTGCGAGTAACACCTATCAGCTCCTTTACTAATCCAGGCCTTTACAGCCAGAAAGAAGTGTTAATGCACATCCTTAGTCTCAGTATTTGGGGAAATGAATGAATCCTATCTCTTAAAGATTCATACCATTGTGGTTTATACTGTAATATTGTTTAAAGTCAGTTTAGGTATTTATTATTTATTGTTAGATTATATGTTCATTAAATAAAAGGAGAAAATAGTTACTATTAAAAAATAAATAAATTCAAGAGTGAAATTTGAAGGAATATAGTAAAGTCACAGTATGCAATGGCTGTCAGTTATTATTCATTTAAATTGATGATATTAGTATTGCTTTAAATGGATTTTTGCAGAATGCCCTTTAAAAAAGCAATCTTTGCTTTAATGTACTCCTTAAACATATATGTCCAGATTGACCTAAGGAAATATATGTCAAAAAATTTAGAAAACATATAATTGAACATTAACATATAATAAAATTAATAAAAACATTTTACTAATTATTGTTTTTGTTTTTTCAAGCAAATTGTTGCCAAGTTATTATAAGTTGCCTTTATACATTATAATTATTATACTAGTAAGTCTTATGAAACCTTATATTATCTCCTTGAATATGGACTTAAGGCTATATTATGTCAAACAAAGGTCAATTTTCATGTTACTATAATACATATGGCAATTATTTTACAAACTCATTTAACAGTTGCCACAAAGTTAAAATTTTAGACTCTGAAAAAAACTTAACCCATTCTTGGTTATGCCATTAGTATATAGCCTTGTTCAAATCTTTTAAAGGCAATCACAAACAAAATAGGTGACATTCATTCAACAGAACACGAAATACTTAATTTTGCTTCAGAAAGTTGAAAATTATACTTTTCTAAAACTCAATAACACAGTAAGATACAATTCTGTTTAAGAATTATATCAAGATTTTACAACTAAAAATATAGAACAATAAAATGAATATATACTATGATTTCTCAAATATCTGTATTTTTAATAATTAAAGTTATATATAATAGTGAGATACTAAACATATTTTAGTTCTTAAAATATTATATAAGTATAGACACAATTTTGTTGAAACTATAATATCCTAGTTAAAATTATTATTATCATAAAAGAAAAATCTTAATATAATTAGAATATTACATTTAAACAAAAATCTTCAACCTGGATTCAAGAAATAATTTCTTAACACTGTGTTTGAACACATCTCATATCTCTTATTTTACATAGTATATAAATTGCATATTAGTTATTTATATTGAATGTATTTATGTTTTAAAATGATTATATTTTATCAGTTACATGGTGATAATTTAATTAGATGAAATCACTACTAGTATTGTAATGTTTTAAAAGGATGAGTCTTTACATATCAATTATACTTTCAATTTTCAAACTCAATGACTAAAATGATAAAAATGAAAGTCAATCCCTACAGAAAAAGAAAGAGTCAGACAGTGGTGGTTCACACCCTTATTCCCATCACTTGTGAGGCAGAGGCAGGCGGATTTCAGAGTTTGAGGCCAGGCTGGTCTACAGAGTGAGTTCCAGGATAGCCAGAGCTATACAGAGAAACCCTGTCTCAAAAAACAAAAACAACAACAAAAAGAAATAGTACAATTGTGGGAAATGTTAATTATTTTATTAAAGTGTTTTTGAATTATTGTATTAAAATATCTTATATAGAGTGTTTATGTCACTATAGACTGTTTTTATTTTCACCAATTTTAGTTTTGTACCTATTTTTGAAAGTGAGATGATATCATCTGTTTATCTATGTGATATTCAAGACCTAAATGCACAAGAAACTAAGCATGTTAACATAGTAAAGATCATCAAAATGACACCAGAAGTCAGAATCTATCAATTAGAACTTATCATCCTTTTAACATTACAGTTCGAATGAATAGAAAGATCAGTAGCACTATTTTCTCAAAAGGTATTTTTTTGAGATGATTATTGATAAGTTTTAAAAATTTTTTATTATTTTTTTAATTAATTTATTTATTTTTTCTTTTTAATGAACAAACAAAAACAACAAGAACAAACCCCTGTTGCCTCCCCCCTCCCCATGCCTGCCACCCCACCCTCTCCCACTTATCAGCCCTGTCATTCCCCTACACTGGGGCACAGAATCTTCACAGGGCCAAGGGCCTCTCCTCCCACTGATGGTCGACTTTGCAATCCTCTACTATACACATATCTTGACAATGATAAGACTTTTAAAATTATTGCTCATAAAAATTATTTTAAGCCAATGACCTTCATGAGGGCATAGCTGTAGATTGTATTCTGCACATGAATGGCCTTCTGAATGACATGTTTCACTAGAATATTTGTAAGATTGGAAGTTCAGTATAATGCGGAAACTAGCTGGGAATATCAAGACTTGACTATTTTTCAAAAAGCTGTATTACTATGGCTGGGCCAAAAATTAATCCTAGCTTTATGGTTTTATTACTATTACTATTACTATTATTATTATTATTATTATTATTATTATTATTATTATTATATGTTTTCTTTATTTACAATATCTCTTTTCCCAGGTTCCCCTTAAAAGGATAAAAAATAAAATAAAATAAATTTAAAAAACTAAAAAAAAAAAAAAAGAACTTATCATCCCACCCAGTCTGAAATTTCACAGAAATGAAAACTTGCTCTAAGTATTTAATATCAGCTCAACATCTTGTGTGAAGGTTTCCTTTAGAATTAAAAACTTAGAGAAAAACACTTATTTTTGATCACAAATTTCCATAATTAATTGTAACAGTGTTAGGATCTTTAATGGTAACTATTTTTATTTTTATAATTTGAAATATATCTGACTCTTTCAGCTGTTTGTTGGGTCTTCTGGAGTGCAGTCATGCTAGGTCCTTTTTGAGAGCACTCAACAGTCTCAGTAATAGTGTCAGGCCTTGTTAGATCCCCTTGAGGTGAATCCCATTTTGGGCCTGTTGCTAGACCTTCCTTTCCTCAGGCTTCCCTCCAGTTCCATCCCTGTAATTCATGCATGTCCTTTTGGGTCTGAGTTCCCTCACTCAATATGATATTTTCCAGTTCCATCCATTTGCCTGAAAAACGCAAGCTGTCCTCATTCTTAATAGCTGAGTAATATTCCATTGTGTAAATGAACCACAATTTCTGTAACCATTCTTCTGTTTTGGGACATCTGGGTTGTTTTCAGCTTCTGAAAACACAAATATGGCTTCTATGAATATAGTGGAGTATGTGCCCCTGTGGCATGGTGGGGCATCTTTTTGGTACATTCTGAAGAATTGTACTTCTGGATCTTCAGGTAAATCTATTTCCAATTTTCTGAGGAGCCTCCAGATTGATTTCCAGAGTGGTTGTACCAACTTGCAATCCCACCAGCAATGGAGGAGTGTTCCTCTTTCTCCACATCCTCTCCAACATGTGTTATCACCTGTGGTTTTGATCTTAGCCATTCTGATTTGTATGAGGGGGAATTTCAGGGTCATTTTGATTTGCATTTCTCTGATCACTAAGGACTTTGAACATTTCTTTAGGTGCTTTTCAGTTATTCGAGATTCCTCAGTTGTGAAATCTCAGTTAAGTTCTATACCCAATTTTTTGATTGATTTTTTTTTTGTTTTTTGTTTTTTGGCTTTTTTTTTTGGGGGGGTGATTAAGTTCTTGTGTTCTTTAAATATTTTGGATATTAGCCCTCTTTCAGATGTGTCCCTAGTGAAGATTTTTTTCCCAATCTGTATGTTGCCGATTTGTCTTATTCATTATATCCTTGGCCTTACAGAAGCGTTTCAGTTTCATGAGGTTCCATTTATCAATTCTTGATCTTAAAGCATGAGTCATTGGAGTTCTGTTTAGGAATTATTCCCCTCTGAAAATGAGTTCAAGGCTCTTTCCCATGTTCTTGTCTATTAGATTCAGTGTATCTGGTTTCATGTTGAGGTCCTTGATCCACTTGGACTTGAACTTTGTGCAAGGTGACAAATATGGGTCTAGTTTCATTCTTCTACATGTAGACAGCCAGTTAGACCAGCACCATTTATTGAAGATGCTTTCTTTCTTCCATTATCTATTTTTGACTTTTTTTGTCAAAGATCAAGTGTCCATGCAGCTGAAGAGTCAGATGCAGATATTTGCCATCAATCAATGGACAGAAGCTGCTTACCCCTGTGATTGAATTAGGGAAGGCTGAAAGAAGCTGAGGAGGAGGGCAACTCTGTCGAAGGACCAGCAGTCTCAATTAACCTGTATGCTAGAGATCTCTCAAACACTGGATCACCAATGAGGCAGCATACACCAGCTGATATGAGGCCCCCAATGTACATACAGCTGAGTCTGTGTTCATTCAGAGATTATGCACCTAACCCTCAAGAGACTCGAAGCCCCAGGGAGTTTAGAGGTCAGGTGGGGTAAGGAGTAGGGACATCCACTTGGAGACAGGGGGTGAGGAGAAAGGTATGGGATGTGGAGCAATTGGAGGGTGGATGAGGGGAATAAAATATGGAGTGTAAAAATTAATTAATTAATTAAAAATAATTTGAACTATAAATCAAACTCCTCTTTGTTACTAATTTCTTTATTTGCTGATAATAAATGTAATGGCAATAATTGTAATAGTAGATATTGACAACTGACATTGGACAAAGTAAACCACATTTTCGTTCATTTGTGAATTAAAAATACCTTAAAAATGAAAAGTATCATCTTTTTCATACCTCATAAGTTCATACACGATTGAGAAAGTTTACATAATAATGTAAGTTTCCATGCATTTGATTTTATATGTATTTTGTTCATTTACTCTCCAATATTCTAATATAGCTTTTAAAAAATCAGGTGCATATTTTTGAAAGTCTAAATAAGTTAAACTAAATTTCTCACTTGTATATCCATGGACAGCTGTCAAACAATAGTTGTAATGATAGGCTGAGTTGCTGTTTACAAAGTCAGTTGAAAATGTTCTATGTCCAGGAAGAGGTAAGATGGTGGTTTAGAGACACCAGCATTGTAAAATGTCTCCTCATATGTTAAAAAGAGTAGTGAGTATATCAGGTGAATGAAAAGATGAGTGACATGAAAAGTCAAGGAAAAGCAACAATAGCCAGCACACTGAGAACTGGTAAATTTCAGATACATTCAACCTTAAATTTGTAAAAGAAACAGTGGCTTCTATCTTGGAGTGCTAGACAGAACCCTAAGGAAGAAGTGTCATTCCTCTCACTGGCACTGGAAGCAAAAGATTAATAGAAAATACCTTGTAAAAATAAGCTTAATTTCATATGGGAGGCTTGTGTAATACAAACTGGTTTTGAAATGAGGGAACCTTGCTTTTTATCCTAGCTTGAGAAATGGTGACTTAGGCAGAAGATATCTTAAGAGAAATCATACAATAAAATGTTTTAGCTGGGAAGAAAAGGAAACATTGTATTTTTGGCATCTCCAAACCACAAACACTTCCTCTCTCCTATGAATAGGTAAGCAGTGACACAGGGCATCAGATTTGGCCCAGGAAACTGGTTTGTAATGGACATCAGACACAGACACAGGTCTCTTGGGTGGGAAGTGTGAAACAAACCATGATACAGAGAGATAAAAAGGGTATTTGCATCACTTCAAAAATGCAGAGCTCCAAATACAATAAAATGGAGAGACTAAATGAGTGGAAATAAGAGGTAGGGTTGTTGCTAAGACAGAGACCTATACTTCCAGGACACACAGTGTCTTTAAAGATCTCAGGCCTTACCCTACAAGCATAGACTGATTTCATCTCATGACTTCATAAAATCTAGAAAGACTTGAGAAATTTGTTGGTAATCACCTGATCCTTGAAAATTTTCTGTACCAAAACTATGGAAACATCTCTTGTAGTATAAGAGCAAATTCTGAATGCAAATCTTTGAGAATTTGTCAATTCATACAGTAAGTGTCTTAAGTGATTTCAATTCTAGTCTTTGTATTCAGTTGATATTTTCAATTATGTTTGTTTTGTCTTTGTCATTGTTGTACTGTTGTGAATGGACACTTTGACCATGGCAACTCTTGTAAAAGAAAGCATTCAATCAGGGTTTGCTTACAGTTTCAGAGATTTAATCCATTGTCCTTATGGCAAGGAACATGATAACACATAGGCAGATGTGGAAGCTGAGTGTTTTGCATCCTGATATATAGGTAACAGAGAGAGAGAAGCAACTACTGTGTGAGTGTTAGGCTTTTGAAACTGCAAAGCCCTCTCCCAGTGACATACTTCCTCCAACATGTTCACATCTCCTACTCTTAATCCTTTCAAATAGTGACATTCCCTGGTGACCAAGCAATCATACCTAATCATACCTATTGGGGATACTTTTTTCAAACCTACCACATTTCACACCCTCCATAGTCTTATAGCCACATAATAATGAAATATATATTTAGTCAAACTTCAGAAATCCTCATAGTCAATTACATTCCCAGCACTATTAAAATATTCAAAGTTCAAAGTTTGTTCTGTGACTCAAGATAATCTCATAACGAACACCTGCATAACAAAATTAAAAAGCATGCCATATACTTCAAACATACATTGCATCCATTACAGTTCTACAAGGGAAACATAAGAAAGAAATTCTAGACCAAAATAGGACTGGAACCCAGTCAAAGGCCTCTTCAGATACTACTACTTTTAGGTTTGTTGACTGAAACATACTTCTCTCACTTAGGTTGGCCCCATACCCTGTTAGCAGTTCTTCTTGACCAGTATGTCATGGTAATGCATCTCAAATACTTTGGAGTCTCCTACAATATCCAGGTGTCACTTTCAGAGCTTTATGCAATGACATTTCTGGGCTTCCATACAGAGAGACACCTGGACCATACCTAGTACACACCTGGACTCAGTAGCTTTCCTTTGCTGAGGAGATTCCACAACCTGTTTCTTATATCCTTGACTCTAAAGCCAGAATCATGTGACTAAAACAGCCAAATCATGCTGCCAAAACTTGACTTCTTTTTTCAAATACATTTTTACTACCTTCCTAATAAATAGAAATATTTATCTGATAGCTTCCTATAGTGATATTTTTGAGAATTCTGGAATTTTGGTTTTTTTGAGAAAACACAAAGATTCTAAGTATGTACTTTAATAAGAAGTGGAGAAATGTGGTGCTGCTTTGGAAGGTCTGTAGCAACTGACTATGTTGTACCTCATGCTCTAGCAGAAGCACGGTATTTCCAGCTTCAAGACAGTTTCTGAGATTGTGTGACATTTGGAATTCTGCAAAATTTTCAAAGTGTACCTAAATACGAGGAAGCACAAGAGAATGTGAGTGGTTGTTGGTCATTTAGAGAGGTTGGTTACTTATTGTTAGCAGCTGTGGTCAAAGAAGAAAGAAAAGGAAAGAAATTAGATTCAGGAATCTCTCTGTGTTTCTGTCTCTCTGTCTCTTTGCATCTATCTATCTATCTATCTATCTATCTATCTATCTATCTATCTACCTACTATTTTGAAACCTTAAGCCCTATCCCAGTGACATAGTTCGCCCAAGATGCCATAGTTCTACATTTCAAATAGTGCCATTTTCTGACGACTAGTCATTCAGTTCTATGAACTTATGGAGGCTAGTCTAGTTTAAATCACAAGTACATTTAATTATGTATTATACATTTGATTTGATTTTAAAAGAATTTTTTATTTTATGTATGTAAATGGTTTCCTCCATGTATGTACTTGTATCATGCATAGATCTGGTGCCTGTGGAGACCAAAAGAGCTCATTGTATTCCTGAGGACTGGTACTACAGATGGTTGTGAATGTTCAAATGAGGGGATGAAACCAAGCCAAGGTCTCTTGCAAGAGCAAAAAGTGATCTTAACATCTAAACAATTTTTCCAGCATTCTGAACTGATGTTTTTATTACTCTATCTGATTCTTCTATTGTGACTAGCAGCCAGAGTTATTGACCCAAAAGAAGGCTTACCACAAAGAATACCCTCCATAAAATATATATGTGTGTGTATACTTATGTGAACATCATAATTTAGAAACAAAAGACATAAAAGAACAGATAATATGACTCTTCCAAATGTTGATACTTTCTCAGTACACAAATCTAAAGACACTGAATTGCTGAATATACCAGGCAAAGAGTCTGAATATTTTCTGTCAAAAATAATTAGCAAATTAGATAACAAGTCTTATAAAATGGAGGTTAAGTATGAAGTCATCAGAAATATATGTGAGAAACAAATCAAGAAAACTAAAACAAACATACCGTGAACTAATTTGGAAAATGTAAAAAAGTAATAATAATAAAGCAGGTTGCAAAAGCCCACAACTAGAAAGGGCCATGGTAGAATGCATCATTGATATATAAGGTCAAGAATAAAAAATAGAGGTTGGGGATTTAGCTCAGAGGTAGAGTGCTTGCCTAGCAAGCTCAAGGTCCTGAGTTCAGTCCTCAGCTCTGACAAAAAAAAAAAGAATAAAAAATAATATGAGGGAGTGAAGATAGGAGTGGTAAATTCTTAGACTGAAACAATGAAGAAAAACTAAGCATTCATAAGCCCAAATTTTAAAAAATTCATGAATATGATCAACAGATCACACCTTGAGATCTGTGGGCATGCACAATGGACCTCAGTTATAAAGATAATGATAACAAATTCAATAAAAGAAAATTCTTATCTTTTTAAATATAAAGAGCTACATGGAAATTCATGTACAAAATATATTTTTTCTATTTTTGAGAACTTTATAATTTCTACAATATAATATGATCATATCTACCTCTTCTTTCAACCCTTCATATAATCCTAATATACTTACAACCAAATTTACATCTTTTAAAATTGTGTTCCTAACTCACTAAATCAAGTTAGTGCTACACATTTGTATATATTTAATCATCTACTTAAGAACACGTGACCAACTAGTAGCCATAACCTGAAGATTATTTTCTTCCCCAGCAACTATCAACTGATCCTCAAAATTAGATAGAGCCTGAAGATAATCTATGCTAGGAATTTAGGTCACTTAATATTGTATGACTTATATTCAGGCTACCATAGCTGGCATAAATACATAAATTTAACAGTAACATTGTGTCCAGAAGGTAAAATTTCAAGTACTCCTCTTTTCCTCCATGTTCCCTAAGCTTGGTTGTAGTTTTTGGCAAATATAGATTTTCCAATTAAGACTGTTCACATGTTCTCTTATTCTCAGTGCTTTGATGAATTATGGAACTATTAATTACTGTTAATTCCAAAGTATTTTCTAGCCAATACTGAATGTTGCTCAGGTCTACAAATAAAAACATAAATATTTATAACACAGTTTTATGATGTGTCTGACCATTAAGTAAAATGACAATTGCAAGTTCTAGACTAAGGTCTATGACCTCCCAGATCATGGGCTTTTGACAAGGAATATAGTACCAAGCATAAAATTCTCTCCTGTGGAGAAAGTCTAAAAACTAGCACAAATGCTGCTAATTAACCCATAAATGCCATGCCACTATTGTAACATTAGATATATGTTGCCTGGGTATTCAGTATCATAGCACATCTAGTCTAGTATTGGGTAAAATCATTCTTATCTTTCCTTGCACAGAGGCCTCTATAGCAGCTTACAGCACTATTAATGTCAGCCAGCAGTGAAGAAATCTCCAGTTTGTTTTCAAATGATATTTTTATGTCTTGTAGCTAAACTGTATGGCATCTTCATCAATGGAGACTTCATTAATGAAGGACAATGATAATAGCTTGTTTTAGTTTTGGTTAAAAGTGAATTCAATCCACGCTATTTTTATTTAGAACAAAGGCATTTCTTTTAAATTTCTGTAGTATTACTTTGAATAGTGGTTAATTCTAAAAAGAATTGAAGAAGTCTACTAGCATATTAAAAGCTGTCTTTATTTTAATGAAACATATATTTGGAAAACTAACAGATAACATCAGTTAAGAGTACTTGCTACTCTTCCCAGGACTCTAGTTTGATTCTCAGAATCTATATCAGGCAGCTCAAAATCACCTATATCTATAGCTCCAACTGGATCTGATCTCTCTAGCCTTGTAGAGTATATGTACTCATGTGACATAATTTCTTACACACAGACAGTAACATAAAAGTTTAAAAACTCAAAATAATAATAACAACAATAACAATGATAATAATTTATTATCTAGCTTCCCTTCATACTCAAATCAGTATTGTATATAATACATAGAATTCCCCTTTAATGATTTATTAGTATATTTGCTATTACATATATTAGAACATGATTATGTGGACTTCCAACATTTTATATTTTTAGTTGTACAGGGTAAGGTGTTTCATTTGACATTTGAATACATGCACGAACATACTTTGATCACAGTTATGCTGCCATTTTCTCATCTGTATTCCTTCTTCTTTCCATCCTATTTGTTCTTTCCATATAACTACCAGTTCTTTTATTTTCATGTTCTTTCAGTTTTTATTTTCCTTTAGATTGCACATATCAGAAAAAAATACATGTGCTGGTTACTCTTATGTCAACTTGACACAACTTAGAGACAAAGTTTGTCAAAGGGTATCTCAATTAATAAAATGTCCCAACAAGTGTGCTTGTGGTGCACATTTCTTGATATGGGAGAGCACAACTCAGAGTAGGCAGTACCACCCTGGTCAGATGTTATTGAACAGCACAAGAAATCAGACTGAGCAAACCATAGAAAGCAAGCAACTTCACAATGTTCATCCATGGCCTCAGTTTCATTTCTGGTTTCCAGGCTACTGTCATAGTTCCTTTCTGACCTCTCTAGATGATGGACTATAATGTGTAAAATGAAATAAACAGTTTCCTTCCAAAGTTGTTTTTTACCATGCTGTCTTATCACATCAGTAGAAACTTTAACTATGACAGTATATAATAAATATTTTCATAAGTAAATTTGGAGCTGCCCCTTCCCTTATATATATCTATAGCTCCAACTGGATCTGATCTCTCTAGCCTTGTAGAGTATATGTACTCATATACTCTACAAGGCTATTCTTATTTTGAAACAGTATACTATTTCTTATTTTGAAACAGTATTAGAGACATTGCTGCTTTTTTTTTTCTGTAGCTGTGCAGGAAAATTTTGGAGTACATAGGCTGGAGAAATGGCTCAGTACATAACAGTACTTACTCTTTTTACAGAAGTCCTGGGTTCAGTTCCTAACACATTCTGTAACTCATTTCAGGGAAGCCAATGCCTCTTTTACCTGAACACATATGGCAAACAAACATATACACAGGTCCATACTTCTATACATAAAATTAAATTAAATTAAATTATATTAAATAAATAAAATTCAACACTAAAATATATCCATCTGTGCTTTCCTTTCTCTGAATACTCAAGCAGTTTCAATCTCATTGTCTCCAAAGGCTATATCTAATTTTCTATAATTTCTTAGTTTAATTTTGATAGGTAATAAGTGTCCATTTATCAATGTAATTATTTTCTGATAATTTACATTATAAACTTTGAAAATATTTCTGAGTGAAATTCTAAATTGGAGCAGTATTTAGTGTGCAGTGCAGTATAATTCTTTTTATCTGTTAATTAGGATATGAGTAATAACAGCTACAATTATTTTTCTTTCTATGTGCTCTTTTACACATACATATACACATGTATATGCTTTAAGTAATTACATATAGTATTTTATAAAGATGTATATATATGTATATATGTGATAAATGATAAAATATATACAAATAGATAGATATTTACAACATTCTGTCTTAGAGTTTCTATTGCTATGATGAAACAACATGACCAAGTTGCAAGTTCACAAGAAAAGAGTTTATTCGAGTTATATTTCCATACCACTGCTCATTACTGAAATAAGTCAGGACAGCAACATAAATAGGAAGAGATTCTGGAGGTAGAAGCTGATGAAAAGGCCATGGAGGGGTGCTGCATACTGGATTGCTTTCCCTGGCTTTCTCAACTTGTTTTCTTATAGAATCTCGTACCACCAACACAGAGGTAGCACCCCCGCACACAATGCAGGGAACCCTCCCTATTCAACCATTAATTAAGAGAATACCTTATAGCTGGATCTTATGAAGACATTTTCTCAAATGAGGTTCTCTCTTCTCAGATAACTCTAATTTGTATGTCAAGTTGACATAAATGTAGCCAGTATACAGTCAATGTATAGTTTCTTCCTTTTTGCATTATCTCCTGATTTATTTGAAATTGAAGTCTTTATGTATGTGTTCTGTGTATTCTGTACATTTTGGCTAATATCCACTTATTCGTAAGTACATACCATGCATGTCATTTTGAGTCTGAGTTACCTCACTCAGGTTGATATTTCCTAGTTCAATTCATTTGCCTGAAAAATTCAGGATGTCCTCCTTCTTAATAGCTGAGTAGTATTCCATTGTGTAAATGAACCACATTTTCTGTATCCATTATTCTGTCATGGGACATCTGGGATGTTTTCAGCTTCTAGGTATCACAAATAAAGCTGCTATGAACATAGTAGAACATGTGCCCGTGGCATGGTGGGGCATCTTTTTAGTATATTCCCAATAATGGTATTGCTGGGTCTTCAGGTAGATCTATTTCCAATTTTCTGAGGAGTTTCCAGATTGATTTGCAGAGAGATTTACCAGTTTGCAATCCCACCAGCAATAGAGGAGTGTTTCTCTTTCTCCACAATCTTTCCAACATGTGTTGTCACCTGAGGATTTGATCTTAGCCATTCTGATTGGTGTAAAATGGAATGTCAGGGTTGTTTTGATGTGCATTTCTTTGATGACTAAGGATTTGAACATTTATTTAAGTGCTTCTCATTCATTCAAAATTCTTCTCTTGTGAATTCTCTCTTTAGCTCTTTACTCCATCTTTTACTTAGGTTATTTAATTTTTTGGAGGTTAGCTACTTGACTTCTTTATATATTTTGGATATTAGCTCTCTCTCAGATGATGGGTTAATGAAATTTTTTTTCCCAATCTCTTGGTTGGTGATTTATTTGACTATGTTCTTTGCCTTACAGAAGCTTTCCAGTTTCATGAGGTCCCATTTATCAATTCTTGATCTTAAAGCATGAGCAATTGGAAAATTGCTTAGGAAAATTTCCCCTGTGCCAATGAGTTCAAGGCTCTTTCCTACTTTCTCTTCTATTAGATTTAGTGTATCTGATTTTATGTTGAGGTCCTTGATCTACTTGGACTTGAGCTTTGTGCAAGGCAACCAATATGGGTCTACACATAGATTACCAGTTAGACCAGCACCGCTTATTGAAGATGTTTTCTTTTTTCCATTGTATATTTTTGGCTTCTTGGTCAAAAATCAACTGTGCAGAAGTGTGTGGTTTTATTTGTAGGTCTTCAATTATTTTCCATCCATAAACCTGTCTGTCTCTGTACCAATACCATGCAGTTTTTATTACTATTGCTCTGTAGTGGAGCTTGAGGTCAGCGAAAGTGATTCCCTCAGCCATTCTTTTATATTATTAGGAATTGTCGCCCCTTAGGAGGAGCAACAATATGAACTAACTAGTACCCTCAGAACTCCCAGGGACTAAAACACCAGCCAAAGAGTACACATGTTGGGACTCATGGCTCCAGCTGCATATGTAGCAGAGGATGGCCTAGTTGGTCATCAATGGGAGGAGAGGCCTTTTGTCCT
>JADRCC010240359.1:0-12185 GCA_019843855.1 Hylomyscus alleni | reverse complement strand
GAGAGAGAGAGAGAGAGAGAGAGAGAGAGAGAGAGAGAGAGAGAGAGACAGACAGAGACAGAGACAGAGACAGAGACAGACAGAGACAGACAGACAGAGAGAGAGAGAGATTGGTTTTCTGTGTTCTTGCTCTGCTTTTCAGTCTTTTTTGTTTGTCTAATGTGTATATACATTTCCTCACCCTGCTCCCTAACCATTGCCCCCCCCCAACAAAACAAAACACCTTCCTTCAACTGCTGGTTATCTCTGTGGTGCTGATAGTTGCCTGCTACTACCTGCCTTGCTTCACATTTTTCTTCACTTTTAGTTCTTTAACTGGAAGAGAAAACAAACCCATTTCAAGATACCTAGACTGTATCATTTCTACAGAGCTTGCAGTTTTTCACTTGTAAAAGATGTAAGAAGTATTACAAAAACACTTCAACAATGACCCCAATGATATAATGAATTCTACTCATGGAATATTACTAGGTATTTTGTATAATTCATTATGATATTGAAATAATTGTTTTGAAACCTATTTAACAAGAATCTGATACAGAGACAGGAAAAAAATGACTTTGTTGAAAAAAGCTGGTAAAGAAATAGACTGTTGGTCTCGGGAGTCCTCAGTCATCTAGGCTGTCAGCTTCATCACCCTATTTCCAAGAGGCAATGTGACTCCTAGAGAAATGTCAAACTGTTAATATTTGCTGACATTTGGGTCATAAACCACAACAATGCCCATTTTTATTCTGTTATGAAATCTTTCTTCTTTTGGGACTGCTTTCAAAGATCTTTGGTACTTCAGTTCCTCAAATGATTTATTTGATTTTTATTTTCTATTCTGCTAACTCATGTGTTTTGTTATAAATTCCAAGGTGCTGCAGCATTAAATAATTGATTGGCTAGAGTTACTATTTTAATGTTTCTTTTATTATTGAAATTTTTATCTGATATATTCTGATCATGGTTTCAGTTTTACAGATAAGCATCCAAAGTGTAATGCCACATGGCAGGCTCTTAAATTAAAGCATTGTGTGGCATATTTTGTTTATCTATTACTGGGTTGATCAAACTCTAGTCACAGAATTAAGCATATAAGTATGTAGAATCTTATAAACTGTAATAATCTAAAAGATGCTGTAAATTTAATTATATAACATCCCAGGAATAAGCATTAGAAGCCTAGTGAAGACATAACTTACAATGCTCGGCTGTTTAAAATAAGTTTGTATAATTTACAAATGCTTTGATTTTGTGACACAAATGAAAGATATAAATATGTCATACCTAAGCAATCAGCTTTCTATGATAGCTTCACAGGAAGCAAAGGTTACCAATTATCATCTCTATTTTGGAGCTGATTTATCCTTACTAAAAGCTAGACAACCCATGAAATGAGTCAAAAGAGTAATTATAGGTTTTCCATAAAGTAACTGTACCAAATGCTTGGGTTTTAATTTGAAATTTACTCATTATATGATGTTTTAGAAATGTCACTGGAACAAGTAGGTGAGACATCACTGTTTCTCCTCTGTTTAATTTTTTGCTAGAAGTTAATTTGAGGTGTTGTAAGAAGCAAAGGCAGAAAGAAACTCTTCAAGTTCAACACCATTAATGAGCAACAAAAATCAATTCAGTCTCGAGTAAGCACCTAATTAGACATATAACCAATGAGGACATGGATTTGAAATGCTGATTTTTAAAGTCAAATTGTAAAATCTCATCTTGCTGAAAGGATGACTAACAGTGCATTTAGGAGATTCCTTGCTGAACTAACAAGGAGATGCCAATGCTAAATGCAATTATATTTGGGAAAGAATTTTTTTCACCAAAGGGGGAGGGCAGTAAAAACTGCAATTGAATTTATTACACAGCAAGTGAAATTAGGAAGCATTTGCTAAAGTCTGATGCTTTACAAAGGAAACACTGAATTTTCATATTACTCGAAAACTATCACAGTTTACAAAATAGAGAAAAAGCAGTATGTTTGACTGATATTACAGAGCAGTTTTAGGTTGTCCACCACTTTGGTTGTTTGGATATGCTTGGCCCAGGGAGTGGCACTATTAGAAGGTATGACCCTGTTGGAGTGGGTGTGTCACTGTGGGTATGGGCTTAAAGACCCTCATCCTAGCTGCCTGGAATCCAGTCTTCTTATCTGTCTTTGGATGGAGATGTAGAGCTCTCAGCTCTTCCAGTTCCATCTTGCCTTAATGCTGCCTTGATGATAATGGACTGAACCTCTGAACCTGTAAGCCAGCCCCAATTAAATGTTGTCGTTTATAAGAATTGCCTTGGTCACAGTGTCTCTTCACAGCATTGGAAACCCTAAAACAAACACTGAATGTAATGAGTATTTAATCAGCTAGTATCTCATAGGTTTTTATTAATTAGAAAAATTATGAATACTTTGTTTTGTTTTACACTCAGGCTTAGAAATTTTCAAACACTGTTCAAAGAGTATAGTAGCAGCAAAAATTACACATATTTGTGAAATACAAAGTATAGTGGTGAAATTTATGAACAATTCATTACCAAAATAATAATGAGAAATCTAGTAAATTGTATCAGGCAAATATTTTCTTTTATAATTTGTTATGGTCATGGTATTTTATCACATCAATAGAAAATTAACTAAGGTACAGATCAAATAGTCTTAACAGACAGCTACAGAATATTTCATCCAAATGTGACAAAATTAACATGGTTCTCAGTAGTTCCTGGGCTTATTCTAAAATAGATTATATCGCATGGGTCTTTTAAAATATAAATAAGATTGATTAAACATTGCCAATGTAACCAAAGGACCAAAATTCCTAAAGAGATTAAAGGAGGCGGGTGAAAGGTATATGACAAACTCACAGTAAACATCTTGCTAAATACAGATAACACAATGCATTTCCACTAAAATCAGGAACAATATAGGGGTCTCCACTTTCTTGACTTTTATTCTGCCAAGGACCAGCTTTGGCTTGGAAAGGGGTTCTGAGAGAAGGATTGTCTGAGAGAGGAGGAAAAAAACCTACTGAAGTCTAATTGTGAGTCCAAGCTGTTGGCCTATGTTCTTCTGAGATAGCTTTCCAGCCTTCTTTCTCTCTTTTCTTCTTTCTTTCTTCTCTAATCTACTTTATCTCTCTCTCTTTCTCTCTCTCTTTCTCTCTCTCTCTCTGATCTGCTTTCCCTGGAGATCTCTATGTTCTGCTTGAGACAGTTCTCCAAGCAGTTCTCTCTTGCAATAATAATAAAATAATAATAATAATAATAATAATAATAATAATAATAATAATAATTCTCTGGATACCTCATCTCCTGCAGATCATAAGCCTAGAAGTCTTCTATTTTACATATCAATCCACTCATTTTCTTCAGGTGTCCTTTTTATTATCCTATAAATTAGCATCCTGTTGACCCCAGCCCCTTAATAGGAGACAGCAAGCACACATTTTCTTTTAAGGTTGCAAAAAAATACAGAGATCTGCCTCCACTAAGCACAGATGCTAAACTTGCTGGGTAGGACCCTGTCCTTAAATTATAATCTAGCACGCCTGTGCCTCACCTTGCTGTAGCCAAGGATGACCTTGAACTCAGAAATCTGCCTGCTTTTGTATCTTTCTGACAAGTTGACTCATCAATGCAGGTGTCTTTGTTCCTTTAGATTTATGAAGTCCCTCATAATTCATATTGCATCCTTATTTTTTACATAGTTGAGCAATTATATATTTTCAATCTCATACTTTTAGAATTCCTTTCCACAACCTTAAGGGCTGTCCTGAAGGTCCCTGTGCCTACCATTTTGCTAAGAAATTAGCCATACCTTCATTTCTAGGACTCCTATTGTTGGATTATCATAGAGTCATTAACATTAACAGGGAGGTCATTCCTTAAAGGAAGAATGTAAAATATATACATTATTATGCAAACAAGCCTTATCCCCAAGGCAGTCATTGACACTCTAAAGACCCACATCTGCTGGCCCAGTCCCTGTGGTAGGTACTATGTCATTCTGTCCCCACCAACGCCATACCATTTTTCAGTACTAAATTTTTCAGTACTGTTTGTGAAGTCAGATAGAACAGCAATTAAGACAAGAGGAAGTTACAAAGATAACAATAGGAAAGGAAAGAGTCAAAGTACCCTTGTTTGCAGATGATATGTATGATTCTGTAAGTAAGAAACCCTAAAGACTTCACCAGAAAATGCTCAGACCCTAAAGAGTCCACCAGAAAACTTCATGAAAACGTAAGAACATAAAGTTAACATATAAAAGTCAGTGGTCTTCATATATATATATGAATATATATATATACATATATGACAAGAAGACTGAAAAAAATCAAAGAAACAATCCCATTTTTTGGACTAAACTTAATAAAATACATAACAGATTTATAAAATGAAAACGTTAAAACACTGTAGAATGAAATTGATGAAACCACTGGAAGATGGAAAGATCTGCAATGTTCTTGCATTAGCAAAATTAATAATGTAAAAATGTCCATCATTTCCATAATAATTTATAGATTCAATGCAATCAAATAAAGATTCCAGTACCAATACTCACAGAAGTAGAAAATCTATTCCTGAAAATCATATGTAAGCACAAAATAAAACAAAAAACAAAACAAAGAACCAAAAAACCTCTCCAAATTGGTCAAGGACCTGGGCAGAAAACCTAAATACTTAGCAGAATTAAAATCTAAAAATTATAGAGAACTTAAAAGTCAAACAATATGAAAACAAACAACCAAATTAAATTTAAAAACAGGCCACAAATCTGAACAGAGCTTACAAAAGAAAGATTACAAATGGCTGTACTCCCAAGTCTAGCAGAGGACACGTAGCCCATAAACTGATCCATCCTGGTTACTTTCACAGAAATTCTTCTACCTATACCACCCTCATACTACCAGGATCAGCTGGGTTTACACTTTTTGTATCAACCCAGTCCAGCTGAAAACACAAGCTCATCATCTGCCAGTATCATCCCTATACTTCCAGAAGGTCCAACTTGAGACACACAGCCTTGTACACTAGCCCAGCCTAGTGCGTGACCCAGATCTCAGCCTTGAGATACCATCCTTAAACTTCCAGGCCTAACTTGCATAGTACACCTTGTATATTAGCCAAGGCAGACATAGCCAGGAATCACATTTTCTGGGTTACCACAAAATTGAAATCACCCCAGTCTTATTCCACTAAAATCTCAGTACTAACTATGTAAGAGATTGACATAACAACTCTTCATATATGATCAGAAATCAAGCAAACTTGAGCAAAATCAAAAATAAAATCTAACTTCCATTTTATGGAGTCAGGTTAGACTCTTACAGCTGACACATACCAATGAAATAAGTCCACATGCCTAGGTCACATTGAAAAATTAAAAACAATATGACCCACTATACCCAAAAAGTACATTGGTCTTATAAATGTTTCCTAGTGAGAATTATCTATATGAACCATGGACACTAAACTTAAACAAAAGAAAATTAATATGATCAAAAATTTCAATGAGTTTAAAGAAGGCATGAAGATAAAAATGTTAGAGACAAACTCTTGGGTAAGTCCAAGAAAACACAAATATATAGATGATTGACATGATGACAACAATTCTGGTTTTGAAAACATAATTTACTAAAGAGAAATAAATACTGAAGAAAATTCAAGCTAAAATGAAGGTGGAGCTGAAATGTTTAATAACTTAGTTTGAAAACTCAAGTAAAGCCTTCACAGAAACATAGAGTGGGTAAAGCATAGACTAGCAGCATTTGAAGATCAAGTAGAGGACTGAACTACTCAAGAAGAGAGTTAAAATACACAAAGGGAATACCATAAAGATACCAAAGTTACGAATTGTAGGCATAGAAGAATAATTTCAGTTCAATGACATAGACTAGGTCTCCAATATCATCATCTAAGAATACTTAACCCAATTCAGAAAAGTAGTACTGATAAAGATATAAGAAGCACACAGAGCACTAACTAGACGAGATAAGAAAAGAAATTCCAAGGCATAAGAAAGGCTATTAAAAGCTGAAAAGGAAAAAAACCCACATAAGCCACAGGTAATAGTGTGAATGAGAATATCCACCAAAGTATATCTTTGAGGTTGGTGGCAGGTAGTTCTAAGCCTAGGAAATCTCCTTTTGAATTGTTAGAAGAGTCTAAGGGATTCCCTCAGACAATACAGACTATTGTCATTGCCCTTGCTTGCTTCTCCAAACTTGAAGACAAGACTTCACTGAAAACACCACACAGTTCAAATGTAGGACTTGGAGAAATTGTTATAACTGGCCTTGAAGCCCCTTCCCAGGGTACATTAAAAGCAACTTTATTTGCCAGATGTAATTACCTTTTCAGAGGCTTATTGCTGAATAAGCTTACCCTTTCTAGTTCTTACTGAACTCTGGATAGCTGATTCAACTCTCCTGTTCTGGTGCAAATCATCTCTCCAAGCTGACTAATCTAAATTAGCTTCTCTCAGCTTCTCACTGAATCTTAATGCAGGGACTAACTGCCACTGAATTTCACAAACTGAACTATACTGTGTGTACAAACTGAACCAAACTGAATGGAACTGTACAAACTCAACTGAATTCAATAGCATTCAACTGAAATGCACCAAACTGCATTGAACTAAATTGACCCAACTGAACTGCACAGCATTTCCTGAACTCAACTGAACCGTACATACTGAACTGCTCTCCACTCCTGACTCACTTTTCATTGCTTTTAAGTAGCCTTCTTTCCTGTCTGTTCTCCTGAGAGTTGAGTATAACTTATCTCTGACTCATTCTGTCAAATCTTTCTCTGATTCATCACTTTGCTCCTCAGATACCATCATTTTGGATTAAAGGTATGTACTAAATGTGTGTCTGTATACCAGCCAGAGGGTTTAAAGGTGTGTACCAAAAGGCATATTCATATTCTAGTTAGAGTGCTTAAAGATGTATACTAAGGACATTTCTATATTTCAGCCAGATCACACAGACCTAGGTCTTTGGAAGTGAGCCCTTGCCAGAGTAGCCATGTTGCTGGATTAAAAAGACTCTACAGGTACTCTCTCTAGTAGTTCAGGAAGGAGCTATGAAAGATATCAGTGGAGAAAGGTAGATGATAGTCCTACATAGCTACTAATCCTAAGACCAGCAAGATATCTCCTATGGTTCAATAGTGGCACTTTTATCTTGAGCATAACCAGCAGCTATAAAATCAGACTTAAAATCTGGCACTCTAAACCTAGCAAAAACCTGTGGCTAAAGAGGTCACTGACCTTAGAAGAGAGTCTACTTCTGCCACTTCCCTAAAGCAGAATACTTCCTGTTTCCTGCAGTTATCCTTATACCTTCAGCTAAGGATAACATTAACTCATCATAGAAGAAGCTTCTTTTGTAACAAGTGAAGTCTATTTACAAAGATTCACAATTGGTCAATCTGCAGAGAACAACAATAGTGAGGTGCCTGTCTCCAACCGACACATCCACAACACAATTCTTACACTTAAAGTAGAAAACATATTGGAAAAGAAGGCAGAAAAATTGTAAGAGCCAGAGGATTAGGTTGACTGTTGTGAGATTCTATCTTCTAGACATGTCAGCGAAACTTCACCCATGTAATTTAATAATGTGATTGCCTAAGTAAAATCATGCATAATAACAGTATCCGTTGATTTGCCTTCATGGGTGAGGGGAATTTTGTGAGGCACCATCCTTATTGGAAGAGTTATGGGCAATCAACATATGCACTTAGGCACAACACTAAATGGACACAGTAGCTTGTAAGTATACATGTAAAATGGAATTCTGTTAAGTATGAAATAAAAGTGAAAATTTTAGTAAAAGTGATGAAGGTGGAAAAATTATACTGAATGATATAACTTAGTCCCATGAAGATGAATATGATATATTCTTTCTCATGTGTGGTTTCTAAATTCAAAATTTTTAGATTTATGTGCTTAAATTGGACTAAATACATGTAGATGCCAGGAAGTGAGAAATGATTCATGAGATCTTCCTGTATCGGATAATGTCTTTGGGAAGCAAGGAAGTAAAACACATAAGATATAAAACTATAACAGGGTGGAAGAATACTCTAGAGGTAGAGAGGTATAAACAGTGATGGAAATGGGAGGAAAGGGGAAAAATGGAGGTTGAGAAGGAAGTTAACCACAACTAATGATGTATGGAAAAATATAGAAGTCCATTACTACAAAAAGTAAACGTATGACTTAAAATATTTTAAAGAGACACCTTAAATGTTTTGGTAACTTGGTCGTATTGATCTCAGAAGCTATTTCTTCTTAAACACCCCAGTTCTAGGTATAGTATATTTCCTTATGAGTTGTTGATCCAAGGAACCCAGAATATTTCCAATCAATGAAGTTTATTGTTGTTAGTCTTTTTTATACATCAGAATTAGATGGAAAAACCTTATTGCTGAAGACATAAAATATGCAACATACAGGACATCTTGAGAAATCAAGATGGAACTGAGCTGTGTGACTTGCCAACTAGCAATCATAGTGTTAGAAGGTGTTAAGTCTGCAGATAGAGGATGGAGTACATAGGGACAAATCATTAACATTACAGCAAACTTTGAAGCATATGTTCTCACTTTTGAAATACTGGTACAACTGTCAGAGGTATGGCCATCACTTTATGATTGAATTTGAGATCTAATACATTTCCTTCTTTAAACCTAGTTTATAATCTTAAGATAATTTTTAAATATAATAAAAGATGATATGGCTATATACGTAACAGGTCCTGTGGGAAAACATATTTCCAATGTTTCTCTAAGTGGACATATAACCAAAGTGTCTCCTAAATATTTATGTTTATACTTATAGTCTAGTGTTAATGTGAACCTGAATCTAGAAAATTTTCTTTCATTTGAGTGTCATATTTAATGCATAGACTTGTAACAATTAAAAATGCTAAGAATAAGTGATTGTTGAGCATTAGATCTTAAAAGAGACATCAATAAAATTCCATCTAAGACCCAGGAGGCATCATAGGAGGGAAGCCCAAAAGATTGTAAGAGTCATAGGAAAGAGAAGAGCCTTATATAACTCAATCTTCTGGATATGGCATAGACATCACAGTCACCAGCATATAGTAGATGTGGTTACTTATAGAAGGTCTATACCCAAATAAAGACATGGTATAGGAATAGGAATATTTGGGAAGAAATGAGTCAGTAAGAGCAGAATAGAAAGATTTGGGCAATAGAATGATGAATATGATTTCAATACAGTCTATAGATGTATATAATTCTCAAAATAAAAATAATGTAAAATTAAATTTAAAAATGAATAGCAAATACATTTCAGATTTGTTATTGGGATTCTTTTTTATACCTAAAATGTTACCACTTTTCCAAGACAGCATAAGTTATTTGCTTATTTCTCTACATTCTCTCTCTCAGCAGTTACATTTTCTTATTTGATACTTAAGAAACCCATCATGATTAGTAGAAAATCTGACATCTATCTTTTCTGTATAATACAGCCACCACTACATTGTCAGGTCAACATGCCCTCATCAAATGGCCCACTTGAGAAAATTCAGCAAATGAAAGAGATCATTGGTCCACTAATCAGAAGGCACACTGCACCAAAGAGATGTGACAGTGTAAGAAAATGCCTGACTTTTATGCTTTGTGTATTCATTGATCAGAAACTAAAACAAGACTTATTTTCAGGCTTTTCTCTTTTTTCTTTTTTCTAAGGAAGCTTTCTAACACAAAATTAGAATGACTTCAGAGACATCATACAATTCAATATATTAATCTATTTGGTTTTTTTCTAAGATGCTAACTCCATTCAGTATGAATCCCAAACTATAGTAAATATTTTTGTTTTAAGGAAAATTTTGGAGCCAATTCCACTGGCTGCTGATGTATAATCTATATTTAGTCATCTTTGTTGCCATAAATCTAACTGTGAAAGTAGTAGTAACAAAATCAGCTCTTGTACTGCATATTATCCTTTATCAAATATAAAATATTATTATACATTATTATTATTATTATTATTATTATTATTATTATTATTATAAAATATAGGCAGGAAAATTAATCTTACATATATCAAGTAAAATGCCTCATTTTTCACAGAAGGTAGCAGAGTCAGGAATCAGTCTACTTTTTAGTACAATATCTAGTTTCTTGCCACAGTGATGGATCAGTTATATCTTTGTTTATTCCAAGCTCATTTGAAATATCTATTCCTTCTTTGATTTAGCGTTTTCTAATGACTTTACCATTTTGTACTGGAAAATAAGAACCGAACATATTTTATCATATAAATTATTGCTTTAATTTGTGTATTTAAGATCAAATCAGGTTTAATAGAGCATTTATCACCTCAACATATGTATTACTTAATTGTAGTGAGAATATTCAAACTGTTTTCAGCCATTTTTATCTGAATCTAAAACCATTGATTTCATAGAAGTTCACAGTAGAGTACTAGCTATCAAGTGCTAGGGGAAGGCTGAGAAAAATTATGATGAGAAAAGATTGGTCAATGAGCACAAATTTAGACAAAAACAAGAAGTTTCAGTATTTTGTACTGCACACTAAAGTGGAATTGGATAGCAATAATATCACTGTGTACCTAACTTAATTTTTGTACAGAATGAAGTCCTGAGTGAATGGTTGTTTGACATGAGCAAAGAGATGTCAAGCACTGAAATGACTTAGTGCCATAGGAATGATGAGGCTCACTGGAATGGTAAAGCCTTCCTCTGGTCCAAGCAAATACATTAACAGCGACTGTAGAAAGTATCCTCCATCACTTTTTCCCCTCCTCCCAATTTTTATGACCTGAAGACTGTTCTATAGAGACAGCTCCTGTGAATATGATTTATATCTAAAAATTAAGATGAATAATTTATCTTAGTACCAGGAACAAACTATAGAAGTCATTTTTTACAAATATTGTTCCCTACCTTTCCTGTTTCCCTGATAATCCACAAGGCCGTTTTTATTACATCAATGCAATTCATTATTTCTTTAATCTATGAAAAGGCCCTAAATCAGTAACTATTATCAGTTCTCTTAAGGACCCAAACTGTTGACAGGCACGTAAAATATTTCAGAGCAATTTTCCTTGCAACTTGTAATAGAAACCTTTATGTAGGAAATGTGTTTTGCCTGTATTTACTGAGAATTTAGGCTGTATCCACATTTTCATTGATTTAATAGCTATATAGTCTTATATTTCATCTCACATTTTGTGTTGTTAAGTATTGACACTCACTACCTGTCCTTCTTGTTCATTACATATAGCTGCTAAAATCCAGTAGAGAAATATGCACTCTTCCTTCACATAAATTAGTTCTTGTTGAAGAAATCCTCAAGTAGGTTAAATATGAACTGTGAGATACATACATAGACTTCAGAAGTTGGACTCTTGGGTAAAGCTTCTTGGACTAAATATATAAAGATTGAATGGCATTGGCTTAAAATCTCATCTTGGAAAATTAAGGTCAAAGTATATGACTTGTCAGGCTACCTTGCCCTTTTAGAAACAGCACAGATATTTTGTTAAATGTATAGATAATTTTAAGGTCACTTCTTATGGGATATAAATACAATTGCCAATAAACAAATGTTTAGTCTGAACACATTCTTACTTTTAATGAGTCTAGCATGATAATATTTTAGTAGTTTCATTCAATGAGTGAAGATGATGTTTTAATTTTAAGAGGGGAGAAGGATTTAATTATTCATAAACTAAGAAATTATTGGAGCTGCTTTATACTGATTCTAAAAAACTAAGCAAAAGGTATAAGTCTTCAAAATTCATGTTCTAGGACTTTCAGGACAGTAAGGGCTACACAGAGATGTCTCCTTTACCTGTTCTTGGAACCCCTTTCCTCATGCCAGCTTACATTGCCCAGTTTTGATATGAGGATTTGTGCCTAGTATTATTGTATGTTGTTATGCTGACTTCAGTTGGTATCCCTGGTTGACCTGTTCTTTTCTGAAGGGAAACCAAGAAGCAGTAGATTTGGAGAAGAGTGAAGTAGTTTGGGTGGGTAGGAGTGGGGAATTGTGAGTAGTAGAGAGAGAATAGGCTACCTTCTGGATGTATTCTGTGAAAGAATAAATAAAAAGAAAATAAACAGACAAATCATGTCCTGTAATACAATGGCTTAAGGGTTGGGTTGGAAACTTTTTTTTTTTTTTTTTTT
>JADRCC010240352.1:0-10467 GCA_019843855.1 Hylomyscus alleni | reverse complement strand
GAAACCAAAATATCCCATGACAAAACCAAATTTAAACAATGTGTTTCTACTAATCCAGCCACACAGAGAATATAGGAAAAATAATTCCAATATAAGAAACCAAAGTAAACACAAGAAATTAATCATCTCATAACAAACCTAAAAGAAGAGAATCACCTCCAACAACAAAAAATAACAGGAAGTAACAATCATCTGTTTTTAATAACTCCTAACATCAATGGGCTCAATTCTCCAATAAGAAGACCTAGGCTAAAAGATTGGATACATAAACAGGACCCAGCATTTTGCTGCATACAAGAAACACACTTCGGTGGCAAAGAAAGACACTACCTTAGAATAAAAGGCTGGAAAACCAATTTTCAAGCAAATGGTCCCAAGAAACAAGCTAGAGTAGCCATTGTAATATTCAATTAAATAGACTTTCAACCAAAAGTCATCAAAAAAGATGGGGAAAGGCACTTCATACTCATTAAAGGAAAAATCTACCAAGATGAACTCTCAGTTCTAAACATCTATGCCCCAAATGCAAGGGCACCTACATTTGTAAAAGAAATGTTACTAAAGCTCAAAGCACTCATAATACCTCCCACAGTAATAGTGAGAGATTTCAAAACCCCACTTTCACCAATGGACAGCTCATTGAAACCTACACAAGCAGCTTAACAGCACACCTGAAAGCTCTAGAACAAAAAGAAGCAATCACACCCAAGAGACATAGACAACAAGAAATAATCTCAGAGCCAAAATCAACCAATTAGAAACAAAAACAACAATACAAAGAATCAACGAAACCAAGACCTGGTTCTTTGAGAAAATAAAAAAGATAGATAAACCCTTAACAAATTAACTATAGGGCACAGAGACAGTATCCAAATTAATAAAATGAGAAATGAAAAGGGAAACATAACATCAGAAACTAAGAAAATTCAAAAAAATCATTAGATCTTATACTACAAAGCCTATATTCAACAAAACTGGAAAATCTAGGTGAAATGGATGTTTTTCCAGATAGATACCATATACCAATGTTAAATCAAGATCAGATGAACTATAACAGTCCCATATACAGTCCCATAACCCCTAAGGAAATAGAAGCAGTCACTAAAAACTCCCACCCCAAAAAAGCCAAGGACCAGGTGATTTTAGTGCAGGATTCTACCAGATCTTGAAAGAAGACCTAACACCAGTACTCCTCAAATTATTCCACAAAATAGAAAGAGAAGAAACACTACCTAATTCATTCTATGAACCCACAGTTACTATGATACATAAACCACACAAAGACACAAGAAGAAAGAGAACTTCAGACCAATTCTCCTTTTGAATCTGATGCAAAAATACTCAATAAAATTCTTCACAAACTGAGTCCAAAAGCACATCAAAATGATCATTCACCAAGATCAAGTAGACTTCATCCCAGCAATGGTTCAATATACTGAAATCCATCAGATCATCCACTGTATAAAAAAGCTCAAAGGAAAAAAATCATATGATCATGTCATTAGATGCTGAAAAAGCCTTTGACAAAATACAACACCCTTTCATATTAAAAGTCTTGGAGAGATCAGGAATTCAAGGTATATACCTAAACATAATAAAAGTAATATACAGCAAACCAACAGCCAATATTAAATTAAATTGAGAGAAACTTAAGCAACCCTATTAAAATCAGGAACAAGACAAGACTGCCCTCTCCTTCACTATTTATTTTATATAGTACCCAAGAAGTTAATCTCTAAAAAAAAAAAACAAATAACCCAATTAAAAAACAGAGTACAAAGCTAAGTAAAGAATTCACAACAGAAGAATCTTCAGTGGCCAAGAAGCACTTTAAAAATGTTCAAAGTCCTTAGTCATCAGAGAAATGCAAATCAAAATGACCCTGAGATTCCACTTCACACCAATCAGAATGGCTAAGATGAAAAAACTCAGGTGACAGCACATGTTGGCAAAGATGTGGAGAAAGAGGAACACTCCTCCATTGCTGGTAGGATTGCAAACTGGTACAAGAACTCTGAAAATCATTCTGCCAATTCCTCAGAAAATTGGAAATAGTTCTACCTGAACACCAAGCTATACCACTCCTGAACATATACTCAAAAGATGTTCTACCATATCACAAGAACACATGCTCCACATGTTCATAGCATCCTTATTTATAATAACCAGAAGCTGGAAACAATCCAGATGTCCCTCAATGGAAGAATGGATACAGAATATATGGTTCATTTACACAATGGAATACTACTTAGTTATTAAAAATGAGGATATCATGAATTTTGCAGTCAAATGAATGGAACTAGAAAATATCATCCTGAGTGAAGTAACACAGACCCAAAAGGACATATATGGTGTGTACTCACTGATAAGTGAATGATATTAGCCAAAATGTTTACAATGCCTCTCCTTCCATCCATATCTATCTATTCTATTTCCTTCTAGGAACTTACTCTGTGCATAATCCCTGTGGTTCTTGGTTATCATCAACTTAACAGCTAGTATCCACATAGTGAATACATACCATTTTGTCTTTCTGTACCTAGGATATCACACTCAGGAGTTTTTTTCTATTTTCATCCATTTACCTGCAAATTTCATGGTATCATTTTTCTTGTCATTGTTGTGAACCTACTGAATAATTCTCTATTGTGTAAATGCACCACATTTTATTTATCCATTTATGTTAAGTGACATGGGTTATTTCCTATTTCTGACTGTTGTGTATGAATAGAGAAGCAATGAAAATGGAAAAAGCATTGTTGTGGTATATGCCTGATATACCCAATATGCCCAAGAGTGGTATTAGATGTGTTTTGAGGTAGAATAATTTTCATCTTCCTGAGGAAACTGCTGCACTGATGGTAGCTCCATCATGGCTGTATAAGTTTGCTGCTATTGGATTTTTAAAAAACCTTTCCCTTCCTGATGTTTTTCAGATTAAAAGTACTTTGTGGCAATATACCATTATTTACATGGTGGCTTCTTTAAAATAAGTCAGAATTTGTCACTTTTCTTTTTCTTCCTTCCTTCCTTTCATTTTTTTTAAATAATTATTTTATTTATTTACATTCCAAATGTTGCCCCCATGCCTAATCCTCACTTTATGAGTTCTTCACCCCACCCTCCCTCCCTTTTAGCTCTAAGATGGTGCTCCCCCACTCACTCCAACCTCACCCCCTAGCATCCTCATTCCCTGATGCATCAAGTCTCTAAAGGATTAAGTGCATCCTTTCCCACTGAGGCCAGACAAGACAGTCCTCTACATCACATGTAGCAGGGACCACAGACTAACGCATGTATGCTCTCTGGTTGGTGGCTTAGCCTCTGGAATCTCTGAGGGATCCAGATTAATGGATACTGTTGTTGTTCCTGTGGGGTTGCAATCCCCTTCAGCTCCTTCAGTAACTCTTCCATAGGGGTCTCTGACTTCAGTCCAATGGCTGGCTATAAGCATCTGCATTTGTCTCAGTCAGCTGCTGGTAGAGCCTCTCAAAGGACAGCCATGCTCTTTTCTGCAAGCACAACATGGAATTAGTAATAATGTCATGGTTTGGTGCCTGAGTGAGGGGAGTGGGAAGAATCTCTAGAAAGTCCCAGATACCAGGGATGTGAGAGGCTCCCAGGACCCAATGAGGTTGGCCTTACCCAAAATGCCTAACAGTGGGGAGATAGAACTTAAAGAGACCAACTCCAGTAGATAAACATGAGCCCCATTTAAGCCATCCAACCACCCAACTGTCTTCAAAATCTTGACCCACAATTGTTCCTGTCAAAAAAAAATGCAGGGACAAAAATGGAGCAGAGACTTAAGGAAAGGTCATCCAGAGACCTTGAAAGAATCCTAAATAGGATATCTCCATCAAGTCCCTCCTCTCAGAGCTCAGGAAAACCTACAGAAGAGAAGGCTAAAAGAGTATAAGAGCCAGAGGAGATAGGAGACACAAAGAAAACAAGGTCCTCTAAATAAACATGAGCAAACTAATATAAACTCACAGAGATTGAAGCAGAATGTGTGAGACCTACACAATCTGCACCAGGTCCTCTACATACATATGATGGCTTCCAGATCAATGTTTTTATGGGATTTCCGAATGTGCAAAGCAGTGGGTCTCTGATTCTTGTTAATTCTCTTGGATTCTCATCTTCTGTTGTTGTTTTGTCCAACTTCAATGTGATAGTTTTTGTTTTACCTTATTATATGTCTTTTGTTATGTTTAAGAAAATAAATACTGAGTGAACGAATGAATGGGTGAATGAAAATCTAGCCACTAGGATAAAGTTTAATGACTAAACTGTCATTTATACCTGCCATCAGAGGGGAAAATTAGTGTTCTCCAACTGAGTGTCACTGTATACATCAACCACTCCAGGGCCTGCCTCATGTTTGGGAGTAGTTAACCAACACATAATAAGAGAGGATCTGGAAAGACTTGTGATAGGTGAAGAATATGATCAAAATATATTTAAATTTAAAAATTATTTTCAATAATTAAAAATATAGTAGAAAAATGCCCACACCAAAGACCCCACTGTGAACTATACAGCCACTTAAAACAGAGTGTTCGAGACACACTGCCCATTTCTACTCTCAGAATGTAATCAAACCCCAGAAACAGCCACATTAAAACCTACCATTCCTTGTTTTTCCAACATTTTCCCCAGGTATTCATACCTCTTAGGACGTGCAATGAGCCTACAGGCTCTTTTAAACAAAGTAGATAAGTTGTTTTTCTTCTGTTGGATATTATGTCCACATTTTCATCTATTTCTGCACACAACACAGATATCCTAATTTTGCAACCAGTTGCTCTCTATAACTTTCCACTTGTCCTCTCTACCTGGACCCATACATGGCTCAGAAACTGAAACATTCCCCTTGATTTTGTCCTCCAGGCTCATCTTTATCCTGGTACCTTCTGTCTCTACATATGACAGGTACTCATCTGAGTATTTAAATAGAAAACTAGCCTCATAATGAATTTTGTTTTCCATATCATGTTCAGTAACTACTCAATGACTACATCTTATTAATCATTTTCCTGTGCTTCTCTCCTGTCTATGGCCTTGCCACTTATTTCTTCCATTGTATGAGTTAATTGCATTGTCCTTCTTAATGAAAACTATACCCACAGGCTTCCAGTGGTCCCCACAATTACAACTTTTCCATATTGACATTAGAGTAAAGGACAGATATTGGAGTTCTGGTTTTACCAAACTGTCTGAGAATTTTCCACTAACTCTTTAAGACGTTTCTCAAACCAAGTGCAGTTGCAAATGGTTCTCTCTCCAGGGTGCTACAATGCGTTCACTACCTTAGGATGTTTGCCTGAGTCATCAACAAAATTTGAAGAATGTTTCAGTCATGATATATTGGCAACCATCGATTCCTTATCTCAGAGAATGCCCCTCTTTATCTTTATGTGTGTGGATATTTTTCCAATGAGTATGTCTGTACAGTGCTTGAATAGTACAGAAGATGGCATAGAATCCCATAGGACAGAAGTTATAGATGATTGTGAGCTGCCAAGTGGGTACTGGGATTCAAATCCAGGTCCTCTGGAAGAAAAGTCAATGATCTTAACCCCTGAACTACAACCCCTGTTACATTGATTTCTATGGTAATTACCAAACAGGAAAGGTATGTAATAACTTTCATAGGTCAGGATTCATATTGTGGAATAATCTGATATTGCATAGCTGTTGACTTGGGTAATGAGAAAGTGTGGTAAACCGAGCAAAGGAGAACCAAAAGAGTTCTATCTTCTAAGTGACTGATGAATCTCAAGGAATAAAAATATTAATATATCCTGGCACAGATATGTACAGCCTGTAACTGAACATTATCATGTCTATGGTATGAATGCTAAAGAGGCACCTTACATTATGTAACATAGCACATATCCAGAGACAATATTCTTGATCAACATAATATTACCAAAATAGCATGTTGACTCATATGTGAACAATGGTGGTGCACAAGTTTTCAGTTGCCTTCTTTCATCTTCATTACATAGCCATGCTTTATTTGTTTGCTTGTTGGTCTGTTGGCTTTCTTTAAGAAGCTTCGGTTAACTTTCTTGTAGCTCTCACTGATTGGTCTGTGGTTACAAAGCTGATTGCCATTATTGAGTAGTGGATTTAAAGGAAAAGGTATAAAAACATCTTTAGATTTCTATATAAGCATTCATATTAAAATGTTGCTCTGACATTGAGCATGAGGAATTTAGAAAGCTTTTCCATCAAAACACTGGAAAACTTGACAGTCAGTCAGTAGATTGAATCTAGATTTGGTCCAGCATCACACAGGAGAGCTAGCAGGCTTAGGTTCTGAACACCATCACAGAAGTCTTCATCTAGGCATACTTGAGAACGAGTGTTCATTAGCTGGCAGGTTATATGGAGGCAACAGCTGACTACAGAGGCAGCATAGATTTAATAAAAGCAAGATTGAAAGAGCTAGCAGACTACAGGGGACTAGATACACTGCCATGCATTCTTAATTTACATCCCTATGGGAACTTAGCAGAGCCTGTACACTAAAGACCCCTGTTAAGGGAAGACTGCATGCATGTAAAGAGAGGGCAGGAGGGGGCAGACTTTAAGGTGGGATGGCATTTTAAAACTTTCAAACAAACAAATAAAAATACTTGGAGAGAGAAAAGAAATAATCAGACCCCCTGTTGCATAAAAAAAAAAAAAGGCTGTGTGGGCTGAAGCAATAGCTTAATGGTTAAGAGCACTGGATGTTCTTATAGAGTGCCTGGGTTTGATTCCCACAACATACATGGTGCCGCAAACCATCTATAACCCAAACCCTAATATCAGGAGATCTGAGGCCTTCTTATAACCTCTGAGTATATTGTTTATATGTGCTACCAAGACATACTTGCAAACAAAACACCTGTGCACATAAAATAATAAATTCAAGTAATCAAGAAAAAAGAAAGGCTCCATAATATATTACACAAGTCAATAAACAAGACAACCTGCAGTGAGAAAGTCGTAATTTCTTCACTGAAATTCTTGTTACCTCAAATTATAGAAGAAGACAAGAAAAAATAACTCATATTTATAAAAATAAAGTACATAAATACTGTCTCTCTCAACAAATGCAGAATTCAAAAAGGAAGGAGAGACAGGTCTGTTTCAAAGAGGGGAAAACGTAGTCAAGGAATTAAAGGGCACTGAATCATAGTGATTCATCCAGCAGTTTCAAAAGATATATACTTTTTTTAAAAAGAATCAGATGGAAATAATAAAAAAAATAAATTAAATTTTAGAGGAGTTTAACATGAATTTAAATCACTAAACTTCAAAGATAGCACTAAGTAATCATCTAATCTCAGAAATAGAAAATGTTGAAATCAAATCCAACAGAGTTTTCATATGTGAGAAAACCCTAACCCTAATCCTAACCCTAACCCTAACCCTAACCCTAACCCTAACCCTAACCCTAACCCTAACCCTAACCCTAACCCTAACCCTAACCCTACCCCTAACCCTAACCCTAACACAGCAACATTATGAATCAGTCAAAGAGAAAGGGATAGACCACAGCACACAGGGAAGGAAAGGTGAAAAGTTAAAAATCTGTCAAGTGTCCTCATGATGTCTCAGCTGTAGATAGAAAACCTAATAGGTCCAAATAAAGTTAAAATGAAGAAATTAGACACTCACACAGTAGTAGAGTTTCTGAAAGCAGAGAGAGGGTATTCTTAGAAATAGATCATCAATCATATGCAACATGATTGGTGTCTGATATTTCTGAGATAAGACAGCAAACAATATGCTAGCAAGCTGACAGCAGAACAGACTCACTCATGAAGTTTTCTTTTTTTTCTTCCTTTTTTAAATTTTTTTTATTTTTTTATTAGAAATTTTCTTTATTTACAATTCAAATCATATTCATTTCCAGGTTTCCCCTCTGGAAAAAAAAAAGTTCCCCCCCTCCCACTGCTCATCAACCCATCCTCTCCCACTTCCTGGCCCTGGCATTCCCCTACACTGGGACGTAGAGCCTTCACAAGACCAAGGGCCTCTCCTCCCACTGATGACCACCTAGGTCATCTTCAGCTATATAAGCAGCTGGAGCCAAGAGTCCCACCATGTGTACTCTTTGGTTGGTGATTTAGTTCCTGGGAGCTCTGAGGGTACTAGTTAGTTCATATTGTTGTTTGTCCTAAGGGACTGCAAACCCTTCAGCTCCTTGGGTCCTTTCTCTAGCTCCTTCATTGAGGACCCTGTGCTCAGTCCAATGGGTGGCTGTGAGGCTCTACTTCTGTATTAGTCAGGTACTGTCAGAGCCTCTCAGAAGACAGCTTTATCAGGCATCCACAATAGTGTCTGGGTTTGGTGACTGAATATGGGAAGGATTCCCAGGTGGCACAGTCTCTGGATTGTCCTTTCTTCAGTTTCTGCTCTATAGTTTGTCTCTGCAACTCCTTCCATGGACATTTTGTTTCCCCTTCTAAGAAGGATCGAAGTATCCACACTCTGGTCTTCCTTCTTCTTGGGTTTCTTGTGGTTTGTGCATTGTATTTTGGGGCATTCTGAGCTTCTGGGCTAATATCCACTTATCAGTGAGTACATACCATGTGTGTTCTTTTGTGATTGGGTTACCTCACTCACGATGAAATTCTCCAAATCGATCTATTTCCCTAAGAATTTTATAAATTCATCATTAATATCTGAGTAGTACTCCATTGTATAAATGTTCCACATTTTCTGTATCCATTCCTCTTTTTTTTTTTTTTTTTGATTTTTCGAGACAGGGTTTCTCTGTGTAGCTTCGGCTGTCCTGGAACTCACTCTGTAGACCAGGTTGGCCTGGAACTCAGAAATCTGCCTACCTCTCCGTCCCAAGTGCTGGGATTAAAAGCGTGCACCACCACTGCCACTATCCATTCCTCTTTTGAGGGACAACTCAACCCTGAGATTCCACCTCACACCAGTCAGAATGACTAAGGTCAAAAACTCAGGTGACAGCAGATGCTGGTGAGGTTGTGGAGAAAGAAGAACACTCCTTCATTGCTGGTGGGATTGCAAGCTGGTACAACCACTCTGGTAATCAGTTTGGCAGTTCCTCCGGAAATTGGACATAATTCTACCAGATGACCCAACTATACCACTCCTGGGCATGTACCCAGAAGATGCTCCAACATGTAATAATGACACATGCTCCACTATGTTCATAGCAGTCTTATTTATAATAGTTATGATGAGTTTTCTAACCAAGAGACCTAACATAAAGTCCAAGAAACAGAAAAGTAATTTGTTAATCATCAATGTACAAGAAGTACAAACTTTTAGAGTGAAAACTGATGATCAGATGACATTTGATCTTTGATGGAAATTAAGGGTAGTGTCATATTTTTGTCATCTACTCATTAACTTCTTTGGAATACTAAGGTGGTATAAGCCAATACTTATAACAACATATTTTGGACTTCACATTGTATAGATGTAACACATATAATAATATTAGCCTAAAATAAGGTGGGGGAAAAAGCAGCTATATTATTAAAGCATGTTTATATATTTAACCCAAACTAAGCCATTATTATTCAGTAGTAGATTATAACCAGCCAGAGGAAGCTATGGTTCTCAGAACAAACTGGTCTGTAACCTGTTTGAAACCTTTTCCTAGGAAGTAGTAAGAGAGCTTGTTCTCATCTTGTCTGGAGACTTTTTCCAACCACAGTCCCAGAGTTGATCAGTGCAAAAAGGAGCAGATGCTCCAATCCAAAATTTAAACTCTATCACCATTCTCTTTATAGAAATGTCTGTCAATTCTCCGCAGATGTTAAAGAACACAAGTCAAAATAACATAGGTAAATTAAAAGCAGGGACATCAAAATGACATGCTCAAAGTGTTGCTTTAGTACAAAGTGAGGTAGAAATAAAGAAAAGGGGGTACTGGGAAAATAAGGCTTTGGTTTTATAAAGTAAGAAACAAATGGCAGACTTTGGGTCAGTGATCCTGTTCACAGCAGGATACTGTCATTAGCAGAAAAGCAAGATGTGATTAGATATTGTCAAGACAAGATAAAGCCTATATCAAAGATCATAAATAGACTGAGGATTACAGATAAAAGACTGGAAAGCCATACAGCTATCTGAAACCAGCAGCAGTTTCATCCATATCAAATGAGTATTTACAGTAAGAAAAAAACAGGACATTTCATAATGATTAACTTGTTAGTGTGATACAAGAATATAGGAAAGACTGTAGAATTCACAATAAAACTTCAGTAAAATTGTTAGTAAGGTCTCAGTGTCATGGAGTACCATAAATACATAAATATACTTTTTTTTTTGCAAATATCAGCAACGACTATTAGGATTAGAAGAACAATCTTTCAGCATAACAATCAAGTTACAAAATACCAGGAAGTAAACCCACAGCTGCACACTAAAATACACAAAACACTGCTGAGATATAGCAAGGAAAACTGAAATAAATACAAA
>JADRCC010240347.1:0-10182 GCA_019843855.1 Hylomyscus alleni | reverse complement strand
GAGGCATGGGGAAGGGGGAGGCAACAGGGGTTTGTTCTTGTTGTTTTTGTTTGTTTTTTTGTAGGGGAACTGGGAATGGAGAAATTTACATGTAAATAAAGAAAATATCTAATTTAAAAAAAAGAAAGCTGTTTGTAGCAATTTTTCATTGTTTTGCTTTTTTAGGTAGTTCTGACTTTCCTGGAACTCACTATGTAGACCAGGCTGGTCTTGAACTCATTATGTAGACCAAACTGGCCTTGAATTCACAGAGATCTACTTGCTTCTGCTTCCCAAGTGCTGGGATTTAAAGTGTGAACTACCATGTCCAGCTTGGAGCAATTACTATATGCATGCTTGTTCCCATTACATGCCTGTCTTTCAAGAATAAAGTAAAAATCCTTTATTTTGGTCTCTCTAGGATCCTCATTGGTTATTACCCACCTTGAATTTATGAATAACTATTATCACAGGATTAGCAATTCTAATTTCCTCATGTCTGTGTTCCTAAACTGATCACCAGCAACAGGGTAGTCATAACTGATTTACATAAATTAAGCCTATGGAAATTAGAGATTTAATCTAAGATTTCCACTGTCTAACAAATAAAGATCATATGTGAAGCAGAGAAAAGGGAGAGGAAGAAATTATAAATATAAACAATATAATTTAATTTACTTCAAACAAGGTAAAAATCTCTCAATTGGAAAGTTTGCTTGAAAGACCATCATAGTAAGTGAAAAGAAAGTGAAACACAGCTATATGATGCCAGGAACAACTGACAATATCTGGAGACATTTTGTTCATCATAATTTGGATTATGAGTGCATCTTTGTGTATGCAATTGTACAAAAACATGATTACTATATGTAATTGGTATAGGTATGAGGCTAAGGATGGTGTAAAACATCCTACAGTGCACAGAATAGCACCCAGGATAAATAAAATCATCTGGTCCAAAGGGCAATAGAACCATGGTTAAGAAACCCTGCACAATCTAGACAGAAGCACAAGAACAGCTAAGATTGTGGTGACCAAAGTGGGGCGACATTTCAAAGTTTCATGAGACGTTTGAAGAACCCAATTTGTATTTAAGGCCACTTCCTGCAGGTATCTCTCCACCTATTCCCCATTCCCAGAAGCTGGTTTTGGCCATATGGTTTGAGAGCTAAAATTTTAGCAAAGGTAGAAGCTTGAAGAGATGGTATATACTTTGCTGCTTTTTAACCTTCTATTGCCAGCACTTTAGAGAATGGTCACACCACTAGGTTGAGCCCCAGAATGAGGAAAAATCATGATATGGAACAAAGTCCTCACATAATGAAGAGCAGAAAAGTACTGAGAGGAATTGACTGAGAGTGGGATGTTTGTTTGGTGTTTATATTTCTGTTTTATGAGTATGGATGTTTTACCTACATGTATGCCTGTACCACTTGTGTGCCTGGTATCTATGGAGGCCAGAATATGTGAGACCCTTTGAGTGGGACAGGAGATATAAACTATTGTGAGTCATCATGTAGATGCTGGGAATTGACTCTGGGTCCTTTGGAAGATCAACCGATGCTCTGAACATCCTAGTGAAAGTAATCGCCTCAGCCTTTCAAGTATCTGAGCCTGGAAGAAGTCACCATTTGACTAAGAAGAGCCTATCAAACAAAGGATGTATGGCTAGATATATTCATGCAAAGGATGGAATTACTTAGCAATATCAACACAAATTAGTTTGAAAGGATCAAAACCACAAATTAAAAAGCATTGTGCTCTTCAATCGTGGATGAATTCACCCACTGAAAGAATACACAGTGAAAAGAGACTAGGATATAGGAATGTTTGTTTTAGAATACCAGTACTTTTGAAGAAGGTAAAGGAAGATCAGACATCAAAGGAGAAGGCAGAAGAGCTGAAGATTTAAGAAAAGAACCATGCAACTATAGTTTCTAGAAAGGCAAGAGTCATGTGCATTTCAAAATGGAAAGAGTGCTCTGCAGTGCTGAAGAGTACTGACAAGACAAAGGAGATGAGGCCATGAAAGGACCCAGTAGATTTGGTAAGATGTAGGTCACTGATGAGGACGGCTATTTTGGTGCGGAGGTCTGATTACAATGAACAGAGGGTTGACTGTAAGGGCGGGAAGTCGAGATAGCATATGTAGACAGCTCTAAACGAGAAGTTGATGCAAAAGTTGGAACTGAAAATATGGTCAAGGGAGAATGTTTACTTGTTAAGGACTATTGAGGCCAAAATGAAACCTGACGGAAATGCTCCAAGGGAGGGGGGAAAATTGATATCACAAAAGAAAAAGGAGGAAATCATAAAGGAACAGATTCTTTGAGATTAATAGGATGTGATTCCAAGAACAGGAGAGGGACTGAGTTACTGTGTGAGTGAGGTTTAAGTTCATAATTCTGAAGTGAGGGCAGTCAGCTCTGTTGTGTGACATTCTCCTGCACTCTTCAGTAGCTTGGGTCAGACTCCAAGAAAGAGAATGCCTGGGTGCATTTAGGGTTAGGCTTTTGTCGGGAGGCTGAGGACTGAATGAACAGTCTAGAACGTTGAATGGACTTGTAAGGATGAAACATACATTCAGGTCTGGCTAAGGAGTGAAGTTAGGAGGCAGGCTGCTGAATGTTTAGAGTAGCAATAAACAGTGTGTGTGAAGGAATGTATATTGTCAGTGATTGTGGATGGTAGAGGATTGGGTATCTCAATAAAAATGGGATAAATTTTTATGATGATAAGGTCCAGAGTGGAAGTTGGAAGGAAATAGGATGGCCGTAGATGGCTGAGTTGGAGTTAAGATAAAGACCATGGGAGACCAACAGGTAAAGGAACTAGAAATCTTGTGGTTCACCTACATGAATACTGAAGCACCAACTTCATGGAGTAGGAGGTAAAGCCATTTTATATGGTGAGTCAAGAAGTGTGTTTGCAAACATACCATGTGGCTCAGAATGGCCTTTAACTCCAGATTCTCCTGCCTTTACTTGCTAATTGTTGGCAATACATCTAGCTTCAAGTCAGGTTTTGTTTGTTTGTTTGTTTGTTTGTTGTTTTTCGAGAAAGGGATTCTTTGTATAAAAGCCCTGACTGCCCTGGACTCACATTGTAGACCAAGCTGACCTAGAACTCAAAAATCTGCCTGCGTATTGGGATTAAAGGTTTGGCACCATCATGCTAGGCTTCTAGCCAGGTTTTTATAATTAGAGTTTAACTCTCTTAAACCACAGCTGTATGCCACATACTAGTTAAGTCAGCATTTCCTTTTTGTTTTCCTCTTCCATTCTAAGAACAGCTATTTGGATTGTATACTACATTCCAAACAGGTTACTCTACTGCCACTCTCTTTACACTTCTTAGATGAATAACTCCACTTTGCTAGGACTCCATAAATACTCTACTGCAGATCTTAACCTTCCTAGTGCTGTGACCCTTTAATACAGCCCCTCATGTTGTGGTGACCCTCAATCATAAGATTATTTTCATTGCTATTTCATGACTGTCATTTTGCCACTGTTAGGAATCATAATGCAAATATCTGATATGCAGGATATCTGATATTCGACCCCCTGTAATAACATTGTTTGACCCCAAAAAGTCACCACCCACAGGTTGAGAACCACTGCTCTAGTGGGAGAGAAAGCTCTCCTATCAACCCTCTGCATACTTCCATGTTTTCATGAGCAGGAATGTGTCTATTCTCCCATCCAAGGCTGCATCCTATCCATGTTCCTGATGTCAACATTGTCTGACCTCTCCTTCATTGTTATACTGTTGCCATTTGATGTTTCCCTGGAGACCATAAACAGGCAGGAATCCCTCTCAGCCATACAAAACCAACACGTCCCTTTCAATCAAACTTGATGAAGTCAGAAAGGAAAACCAGATTGGTTGAAATTAAGTTACTCTCACCACTTCTTCACATCATAATAATTTCTTTGAGCTAATTATTCGATATAATTTCAGATTTATGGGAAAGTTGCACCAAATTAGCAGGAAAAACTTATTTACTCTTGCCTAGATTCCTCAAATGTACATTTGTGCCATATTTAGTATATATTTTCTCCACTCCCCTTGCTCCTCCTCTCTCCCTCCCTCTATACAAGTGTACAGACACCTACCCATACTCTCATACACAGCTCTTTTGTTCTGATCTGATAGTGTATGGCTGAAGCAATGCCACTTATTCTTGAATTGTGTCATTAACATATATCTGAAGACAAGTGGCATGGTCTTAAATGGCCCAGGTATAGCTACTCAGAATAGTGGAATTAACAAGGATTAGCTAATGTACAGGTCTAATGCAGATTTTACTACATTTGTTATTCAAATAATGTACTCAATTTTCATGTGTCATTTAATCTGGATATGTTTTATAACATTGATGACTTAGAAGAGTACATGCCAGCTGTTTTGTAGGGGATCCCCCAGTATGCACTATGTTCATATAGGACTTTCCCTCAAAATTTATCATTATATTGACTTTATGCGCTTTCAAAAGGAATAATCATAGATGTCCTGTGCCCTTGGTAGGCAGGTGATATGTTTTTATTCCTTTAATGGTCAAATTAAGTTTGACTACTTGTCTAAGATATTTTGAAATAATACAAATATCTCATTATTCCCCAGACTTTCATCTGATAGTTTTAGCAGTCACTCGGGATTATTCCCTGATTGAAGTATTATTTTTAAAATTTTATTTATTTTCGAGACCTTTGTGTGTGAGTATTAGAGTTACATCATTTCCACCCCCACTCCTTCAATTCCTCCAGTGCCCCTCCCACTCCTTCTCAAACTCATGGTCTTTTATTCTTTAATTCTTACATATATATGTGTGTAAGACCATTCAGCATTGTTCTGATTTGGTTATTATGGTGGAAACCCAGTCCCAGTCATTTCTCTAAGAACTTCTCTTCTTTTTAGTGGTGAGTGGCCTTTGCAGGCCAATATTTAGATGCTTATTTATTTTTCTTTTTTGAGATTATGACTCCATTTTTATTGGCCCTTCCCTTTTCCCCTTAAAAAGCCTCTCCTGTAGCAGCCTGCTTTCTTTCAAATTCATGGCCTCTGTCTTAGTCAGTGTCCTATTGCTGTGAAAAAGCACCATGACTACGGCAACACTTATAAAGAGAAAACGTTTAATTGGGGGCTTGCTTACAGTTTCGGAGGATTAGGCTATTATCTTCATGGCAGGGAGCGTGGTGGCATGCAGGCAGAAATGGTAGTTGAGAGTTCTACATCTGGATGGAAAGGCAGTGGGAAGAGAAGAGCCACTGGACCTGGTTTGGGCCTCTGTAACCTTAAAGCCTGCTCCCACAGTGACACACTTCCTCCACCAAGGCCACACCTACCCCAACAGAGCCACACTTCCTAATCCCTCTAAGTAATACCATTCCTTGATGCCTAAGCATTCAAATATATGAGCTTATGGGAGCCATTCTTTTTTATATTTTTTTTTTCGAGACATGGTTTCTCTGTATAACCCTGGCTGTCCTGGAACTCACTTGTAGATCAGGCTGGCCTCGAACTCAGAAATCCGCCTGCCTCTGCCTCCCAGGTGCTGGGATTAAAGGCATGTGCCACCACTGCCCGGCTTATAAATTTTTTAAAATTAATTTTCCATCTGGATCCCAGCCCCTTCCCTCCTCACTTCCCAGCCCCACCTTTCCGAGTCTCTCCCTTATTGCCCCTCCCCTTCTCTCAGGTGAAAGTGCCTTTCTTTCTTTTTATTAAATTTATTTACTTATTCCCTCTACAACCAATTTATCAGCCCTTCTTCTCCTCCCAGTACCCCATCATGCAAATCCTCCACCCCTATTCCACCTTCCCCTTCTCTGAAGCCCCCTCTGGGTGTCACCCTCCCCTCCACCACACATCAAATTACTGTGGGCCAGTCTCTATGGGAGCCGTTCTTATTCAAACCACCACACCATCTTTTTCTTTCTTTAATTGTTCTCCCCCCTCTTGAAATACATAAATACAATCTTTTCAGTCTGTATAATGTTATTTGAGTATACATGTTTTCAGGGCTGACCGTTTGGTATTGTATAACCAATTGATGTGCTCTTCTTCCCTGGGGAAGACTATTTCTTCAGCTCTTAAGAATTCCTTCATTGGCTGTAATTTTTTTTCTAGGATTGAGATCTTAGGAGATTATTTTCCCTATCCACATTGGCAGGAGGTACTGGTGTTGTCCTTGTTCAGATGATATTTAGGCAGCCATATTGGTGAGACTTTTTGGGCAGGTCTTCTGATATTCCTTGAAGATGTCAATTTACAGCAAATTTCTTGTTCCATTACTTTTATAAATCTCCCAGCCCCTTCTTTTCAATAATCTCTGAGCCTTAAGTAAGAGACTTGTATTGTAAGTGTGTCAGTAGGGACTGGGACCCACGACTCTGCATGTCAATTGGTGTGGGTTTCTTTCTTTCTTTTTTTTTTTTAAAGATTTATTTATTTATGATATGTAGGTACACTGTAGCTATCTTCAGACACACCAGAAGAGGGCATCAGATCTCATTATAGATGGTTGTGAGCCATCATGTGGTTGCTGGGATTTGAACTCAGGACCTTTGGAAGAGCAGTCAGTGCTCTTACCCACTGAGCCATCTCTCCAGCCCCCGGTGTGGGTTTCTGTAATGGTCTCTGTGAAGTTTCCTTGTTGAAGGGTAAGCACTCCACTTATCTGTGTATATAAGGACAAATATTTACAATGTAGTTAGGGATTATTCTGGCTTACTAAAGCGATGGTTATTGGTTCTCCTCCAATAGCCACAAGTATACTCGCTTTGGGTAGTAGACTAGGTTTCCAGTACCAGACATCATTTACCTCTTGTTGAGAAGGTCTTAAGTCCAATTAGAAGGATACTGTTTACTGCCAAGGTATGTATGCCATTGCTGCACCATTATGGTTTATGTGCCTTGCTGGCCCTTGTGGTTCCTAGACATCATAGTTGGGTAGGACTGATGGTTGCTTCCCCTCTTTTGGAAGCTTGCACAGTAACTTCAGGTACCGAGGCTTTCAGGATCCCTCCAGCTCGGGGGTCCTCAGGACCTTGTGTCCAAGGCACATAGTTTCTTCAGCAACAGAGACTTTCTACTTCCAAGGAACAACTGAGGGCAATAGCACTAGCCTACCCTTTTGGGAATCTCTTAGACTACCCTGGCCAACAACTCAGAAGAGTGTTTCTCATGCCTACTATTAAGGTGTTTGTGAGATGATCTTCTGCTCTTGGATGGAGCAACATCAGCCTAGATGGGACCTCATTACTTAAACTACACATATATATTTATACACCAACTTACATCTTTAGGGAGATAGTTAATAGTATGATCCTTTATGACTTTTAATAATTATTATTGTTAATCTACTTTCCCACATGATTCTTTAAAAAATTTAACTCCCTCCTCCTTCCCTAACTATAAAGCCCCTCTCCATTTTTCTCATTTCCCTGACCAGACAGATCACAAGTACTTTTGTTATTTTCCTCTTTATTTCCCATTCCAGTGGTCCTGTTTTGATTTTCTGATTTCTGTAGTTACATCAGGTTTGGAAGTTAAGACACATATTGTTCTTTTTGTTTGTAATATATCTTGGTGGAATGAGCTACAGAATAGATTATGTATATATCTATGTGTACATATGCATGGGTTTGCATTCAGATAGGTAGAAGTGTGTAAACGTTAATGTACTTATATCTCTGTATTTTAAATCATATTCTCTATATCTATATGTATCTATATTAAAAACAATGGCTTTGCACCAATCCTTTAATTCCAATTAAGCATCACGGGATTCATTTTGTTCTTTCTTTGTTCTGTATTGGCTTATTAGTGGTGAAAGATGAGACTCCCATTATATACAACATACTAGCCTTTTAATTTACTATTTTGTAGTTCTAGTTCTACCAATTCTTTTTTTTTAAGATTTATTTATTTATTATACGTAAGTACACTGTAGCTGTCTTCAAACACACCAGAAGAGGGCATCATATCTCATTGTGGGTGATTGTGAGCCACCATGTGGTTGCTGGGATTTGAACTCAGGTCCTCTGGAAAAGCAGTCAGTGCTCTTAACTGTTGAGCCATCTCTCCAGGCCCCTCCCCCTTTTTTAAAGATTTATTTATTTATTTTATGTATATGAGTACACTGTAGCTGTCATCAGACACACCAGAAGAGGGCAGCAGATCTCATTGCAGATGGTTGTGAGCTACCATGCAGTTGCTGGGATTTGAACTCAGGACCTTCGAAAGAGCAGTCTGTGCTCTTAACCGCTGAGCCATCTCTCCAACCCTACCAATTCTTGCTGACACCACTTTTTTTTTTTTTTAAAAAAAATCTATTTGCTAATTCTTTTTTTTTTTTTTCGAGTCGAGACAGGGTTTCTCTGTGTAGCCTTGGCTGTCCTGGAACTCACTCTGTAGACCAGGCTGGCCTCGAACTCAGAAATCCGCTTGCCTCTGCCTCCCAAGTGCTGGGATTAAAGGCGTGCGCCACCACCACCCGGCCCTATTTGCTAATTCTAAAGGCCACCCTGGTCCTGACTTTCTTTGATTCTGTACTAGACTCTGTTGAGTCTCTCCCCACTTTGAAAGTCTTTACTTCCTCGGTGCAGTGAACAAAATAACGCCCTTCAAAGATGCCTGTATTCATACCATTGGAATTTTTGAACGTACTATTTTAAATGAAATAATAGATTTTTCACATCTGATTAAAGATATTGAGACAGAAATGCTGTCCCGGATTTCATGTACTAAGAAGAGTCATTCTGAGAAAGGGGCAACAAAGAAGATGTAGAAGAGAATGTGATCTTAAGTACAGTGATAGTGAAATCTTAACATTGGTCCTAGTTCTAAGGTGGAGGAAGAATCTATGCAGCAAGAAATGCAGAGGATCAATCAAAAACTCGGCTGACAGCCTAGATTGGTGAGAAAGAGGAACACTCCTTCATTGCTGGTGGGACTGCAAGCTGGTACAACCACTCTGAAATCAGTTTGGCCGTTCCTCAGGAAATTGGACATAGTACTACCAGAGGACCCAGCTATACCACTCCTAGATATATATCCAGAAGATGTTCCAACATGTAATAAGGATACTTGCTCCACTATGTTCATAGCAGCCTTAATTATAATAGCCAGAAACATCTACACAATGGTGTACTACTCAGCCATTAAAAACAATGACTTCGTGAAATTCTTAGGCAACTGGATGGAACTAGAAAACATCATCCTGAATGAGGTAACCCAATCACAAAAGAACACACATGGTATGCACTCACTGATAAGTGGATATTAGCCCAGAAGCTTGGAATGCCCAAGATACAATCCACAAACCATAAGAAATTCAAGGATAAGGAAGACCAAAGTGTGGATACTTTGATCCTTATTAAAAGCAAAAACAAAATCCTCATGGGAGGTTGAGGGTGAGAGGGACTTGGGAGGAAGAGAGGAGGGGGAGGAGGAGAAAGGGAGGTAGGATCAGGTTTGAGAGGAGATGAGGATGATATACAGAGGGTCAGGATTTTGAACAGAGGTATGTAGCATTTGGGGATGGGGAGCTGGAGGTAGCTACCAGTAAGTCCCAGATGCCAGGAAAGCAAGAGGCTCCCAGGATCCAACAGGGAAGAGATTAGCTGAAATGCTAAACAAAGGGGAGGGAGAACCTGTAGAGACCATATCCAGAGGTTAGGTAAGGTAGTGGAGGGCGTCACCCACTCATCTCCAAATTCTTAACCCAGAAGGGTTCTTGTCTAAAGGAAATACAGGGACAAAGTGTGGAACAGAGACTGAAGGAAAGGCCATCCAGAGACTGCCCCACCTGGGGATCCATCCCATATACAGACACCAAACCCAGACATTTTTGAGGATGCCAAGAAGTGTTTGCTGAATGGAGCCTGATATACCTGTCTCCTGAGAGGCTCTGCCAGAGCCTGACAAATACAGAGGCAGATCCTGGCAGACAACCATTGGACTGAGCACAGGGTCCCAATGGAGGGAAGGACTGAAGGAGCTGAAGGGGTTTACAACCCCATAGGAAGAACAACAGTGTCAACCAACTAGACCCCCCAGAGCTCCCAGGGACTAAACCATCAACCAAAGAGTGCACATGGAGGGACTCATAGCTCCAGCTGCATATGTAGCAGAGGATGGCCTTGTTGGGCATCAGTGAGAGAAGAGGCCATTGGTCTTGTGAAGACTCGATGCCCC
>JADRCC010240344.1:0-12713 GCA_019843855.1 Hylomyscus alleni | reverse complement strand
TTTATTGCCAGGCACTACCTTACTAGCTCTCAAGCTTCCTAGCTTCTCTTCTTTCCTGTCTTATCTCTCTTATGCTCTCTAGCTTCTTATTCCTTCTGACTCTCGCACTAAACTCCATCTTCAAAGACTTTCTTTTAAACGTTCTATTTCTTCACTATGCCCCTTTACAGTCTTTCTGCAACTTTCCTTTTTCTTTCTGCATTTATCAAAACACTTTCTCAGCTACCTGTACTAGTTTTCTTAACGACTTATCCTGCATATCTTCTAACTTTCATAGTCTTTCAACTCCACCAGAAATCTAGGAATGACTGAATAATAGAGAATATATGGGAAGCCTAACACAGCTTCCACAAATTGCCAATTAATAGAGACTGCCGGACACCTGGACCGTCCTTATTTCAAAACATTGGAGCATCAATCTTCAGCCTTCTGGTCCATGAATGTCTGAGAACAGGAACATAAAGGACTCGTCTACTCTGTCTTGGCAGATATAAGCTGTCCTAGGCCTGTGGATCCTTTTTGGACAGTATCTACAGATGAAGAGGCAACTTTTGCCCAGTTACTGTCTTGCCACAGCTGGAGCAGCTCCATGATGCTCAGTTTCTTCTTTGAGTCTGAGAAGGAGGTACTGTCAGTCACAGATGAGTCTCTAGCCAGATGAATAAATAATATCAAATGCCATATTCTGGATTATTGTCTGTGAACTACTCTCAGCTATTGAAATCACCCTAACAATAAACTCAGAACCATGAATTTGCTAATTTGGCCCTAAACTCACAGGTCTAAACATCTCAGATTTGTAAACCAGAAATTTCTTAGATGAATATAGAAAACTTCATCTTTTGGTCTTTCTCTTAAATTTAGACCCCAGAAAATAGAATGGTATCTTACATATTTCTGGTAAGTATGCCCACATCAGTTAATATAATCAGGAGAATCCTCACAGGCATGTACAGGGTCTTGTTACCATGGTGAATCAGTATCTTCTCAAGCTGACAATTGTGGTCATCAGAATCTACCCTTGCCAAGGTCACACTAAAACAGATAGTGTTTAAGATATAACTGTCCAGTCCCAACCTCATGGGTTTATGTCCATTTCAACACAAAGGGTCTTCAGTCTAAAATAAGATGTATCAGGAATATTTTAAGAGTCACTACACTGTTCTAATGTTCAAATACAAAATCTTGTCCAGTTAGAGACGCATAAAAAGTTTCATATCTCCAATGTACATAATAAAATTTCACATTCTAAAAGGGAAAAATAGAGGCATAGCAATGAATGACCAGAAAAGAGCAATAACAAGGCCAAGTAGAACTAAAAATGAAATCTGCACCTCCATGCTCAGTTCTGGGATCATGACAGAATTATCTGGGTTCAAAAATAAATAAATAAATAAATAAATAAATAAATAAATAAATAAATAAATTAATAAATAGAAAATTCATTTTCATATTCTCAGTTTTATACAGTAGCTTCATTGGGTCTCCTTGTAAGGCCTCAAATCCCGGCACACTGACTATCCTCAGCGGCTTTCTGAAATAACAATGTTAGATTTCTTGACCCATCCTGCATCACTCATGCCTGCAAAACCAACACTTACATTTATGATGGTATTAAGTTGAGCTATCATTTAGGAACTTGACCTGGACCACAGTTATATCAGTCTTTCTATGTTGATCTGTGGGACACTGTCTTAGATAGTCATTTGAGCAACTAACTCTACAGCAGCATTTTTTGTTTAGGGTTTAGTCTTCTAATTATGGATCTTTATCCAGGCTCTTATGTTTGATTCTTACCCTCAGGATACCTTCTGTGTTCTTCTCTTGCTATGTTCCTATTTTCCTTACCATACATTATTTATTTTACAATTATAGTTTCTTTCGCACTCTCTTCATTCATAGGACAAATTCTGTCTTTCTGTATACTTTTCTTATCTTTCTCCCGTATCTTTTGAACTCTCTCTCTCTCTCACTGTAGACAGGGATCAGAGATTTAAGCAATAGCTAGGTTACACTCTGAATAATAGCATGTCTTATAATTTCCTCAACAAACAAATTAGTCCCTTATTTTTGTACACATTAGAATTGTCAAGACATGGGTAGAAGTCAGGCACATTATTTTTTAATTTACTTTTTAAGAAAAAAAACTATATCTTTAATTCTATGTATGTTTGTGTAGGAGATAGTACTTGTTGCCTGAGAGCATCTTTTTTTTTCTTTTCTCTTATTGGATATTTTCTTTATTTACATTTCAAATGTTATCATCTTTCCTGGTTTCCCCTCCAGAAGCCCCCATCCCATCCCCCTCCCTCTGTTTCTATAGGGTGTTCCCCCATACACCCAGCCACCCACCCACTCCTGCCTCCCTGCCCTAGCATTCTCCTACACTGGAACATCTAACATTCTCAGAACCAAGGACTGCTCCTCCATTAATGACTGACACGGCAATCCTCTGCTTCATATGCAGCTGTAGCCATGGGTTGATCCATATGTACTCTTAGGTTGGTGGTTTGAATCCAGAGTTAAAGTGAGTGTGAGCTATCTGATGTGGTTTCTGTAAACTAAATTTTGCAAGAGTGGTAGATGCTTTTATCACTGAACTAGTTCTGTATCTAGCCTGCATGTGTTCATGTGTAAGGTGAGTGTGTGTGTGTGCGGTATACATTTGTGGGTGTACATATGTATGGAAACCTGAAGTTAATATTAGGTGTCTTCCTTGATCACTCTCCACTTTATTTAGTCAGCAGAGTCTCTCAGTCCAATCAAGATCTCACCAATCTAGCTAGTCAACAAGTCAACTTGCCTTTGGAATCCTTTGTTTCTTCTAGACTATTGACCTTATAAGCTGCTACTATCCTTGCTCTTTAGCCTAATTCTTTGTCATAATACAGCAATAGTAGTCTTTAGTCCAGTTTCTAATGCAATATTTATTGCCTTTTGATTCCTTTTGAGTTTGGGTAATACTCTCCTTGTTTTTCCCAGTGTTTTGTCTTCCAGCATCCCACAAGAATGGTGAACTGAGTGATGTTTTTGTTACCCAAAGTTCCATACTCTTCTGTTTTCCACATCCAAATGTATAAGAATCATGTTTACAATGTTGTATCAGTTGTTATTATTGTTACTGTGACAAATATCTGTTCAGAGCTTTCTAAAGATCTTTGGGGTACAGTTAATAGAGAAAGGGAAGTCATGGTAGTAGAAGCTTGAGGTTATCTCTACTTTCTAATTGAGGTGAGAAACAATGAATAAAGTGTTTATATTTTAAATAATAACATTTATTTTGTAATACAGAGACAAAATACCTATGACACAACAATGTTGCTCAATGTATAAAGGAACCAGTTATAAAGCTGGTGACCTGAGTTCATTATCGTGGACCTCTCACAAATTGTCCTCTGACCTCTGCATGTGCACTATGGTACATGAGCCTAAATTTGTAGGTCCCCCATACAAAAATAAATTGCAGCAAGTAATTTTAAATAGGTATTAAAAACACTTCTGATCATTCAATCAAGAACTAGCTTTCATGTTTGAATGGAATTTTCAATTTACACTTTCACAGTTATCAATTTATTTCTGTTAATGTCAGGATTGCTATCTTCAGAAGGTAGAAATAATTATGAGGTATCTGCTAAATCTAGAAATAAGGCAAGATTTTATTTTATTTTATTTTTGAGATATTGTCTGTACCAGGGATTGGGCTTAAATTTTCTGTATTTAACAATGATCTTAAATTCCTGATCTTTTTAACTCTCAAATATAGGAATTACATGCACTTGTTATCCTAATAAGTTTAAATGATGTAAGAGATGGAACCCAAGTATAAAAAAATACTATGTGACCCTAGCTAATCCCTTTTTTTATTTTTAACATCAGGGTTTACAGGTAAGCAAAGGGATTGTGATATAAAACATTAAATTTCCCTTACAGAGAATAAGACAAAGTTAATTCTTTATGCAAATATGAATGAACATTGGTTGAAAACAGTGAATTGGGATGCCTTGAATGAACTTTCTATTAGTTACAGACCAAAACACAGCTATTAGCAAAGGCACTTACAAAATACATTGAGGTTAGGAGACTCATGTGATGGCTTATGATAAAGTGGAAATTGGTATAGATTTCAGCTGTTATCTGATAATGATTTTAGTTTTTTTGATTGGTTGAAGCTCATGGTTTGGTAAGAATACATTTCAACATTTTTACTAGATAATAACATGTTAGGTAAGACAAAGTGTGGTAATAAACAGCTATTAAATAGACTATAGATAGTTCAAGATAACTGGCCTCAACTTTTTAACTCTTTATAAATATGAACAAATAGCTCAGAATTAGGCTACAACGAGAAGCTGGAAAGTTACAGAGAACCCACATAGTTTTCTTTCTGTGTCCCACTGTTGTTTTCATAAACATTTCCTGTATCAAAGAATAAGCAATAACTTCTCTTTCCTAGTTGATGTAGAAATTTCAATATTGCTACCTCATATTTTTCAAACACTGTATTTTGTAATTGAGCTTATGAATTAAAACAGTATCATTTCCATTACTTTAATTATTGATAAATATCTTTCATGTAACAATATACTATAATAGCCCTTGCAAAATTTTGTCATATGCATACACTCATGAATCTATCACAACAATCAAGGTTCCAGGTATATTGAGCCAACTCCTCCTGGGCATGAGGCATGCCCGGGAATAGCGTTGATTGCTAGGGGCTATCAAGGAGAAGCTAAAACCTAGCAGGTTGTCTTGAGGAGATGGTTCCACTATGGACTGTTAATGACATACTTGCTTCTTTAGGCAAAACCGAATATATGTCATCTGAGGAAAAGATTCCTGCTAGTAATATGGTTTTACTCTTATTATTAAATATATGTAACAATCACTAGGTATCAGCCTACCCTTTTGAGCAGATTTCTGTAGAATAGCAAAGATATACCTTCTCGTAGTGATGCTATATAACCAGATGATTTTTAATCATTAATAATGATTCTATAAGAATTCTTAATATTATATTAGTAATTATTAAGCTCTTTTATAATAGGACAGCTACTACATCCTTTCTAATGTCAAAACTGCAAGGAAAAGTCTAGCAGTCTTCAAGTGTCTTCTGAGATAGCAAGCAGGCAACTACAACTTAGAGCACATTCTATGAGGTCGTCAATCAATTAAACAAAGGTCATAAAAAGGGAACTAACAATTTACTATAGGTGCAAGTACAGAAGATAAAATAATGACTGGTTTTATCTAAACAAAATTTTACCTTAGTTACAAAAATTATAGTTTTCAACTTTCAATGGACCTGTTGAGCTTGTGACAGATAATGAATGTTTAGCCAGATAAATACTCTTAATTGATATTCATGTAAACTCTCTCTGTTTTAAACTTCTTATTCAGTTTGAATTTATGTACAAACTTGTGGTGAACTTTTTACCATGTGATCATGTTATTCTGAAAGATCTGTAAGTGTTGGGGGGGAAGGGAGTAGGGATGGGGGGGACAGGTATCTTTTTAAACAGAACTGAAACTGAAGAACAACTTTAGAGAGAGAAAAGTAGCATTTAGAACTTTCTTAGAAAAATTTTATTAAAAACATTTAAGAGAAAACATTAGAGAGAACTTAGAAATAAAGATTAAATCACTTTTTAAAGTGTGCCTCTTTTCTTCCTACAACTTCAACCCGCAGGCTGGGGGTTAGAGCAGAGCAGTTCCTGCAGAGAGAGAACAAAGGCTACCTTACATAAACCCCGCTGTTTTACCATGAGGTGATAAATACCAGTCTCTGGCCTCAGTTTAAGGAAGCATGGTCAGCTACTGCAGCAAAGTGACATAGACTTAAGATAGGGCAACATTTTATTATTATACAAAGACTTTAAATATCTTACAAGACAGAATCTTGCCCTCTACCAATACTCTACTCCTCCTCTGCTACCTCAAAAGAGAATCAAGAAGAATAGTCACAGCTAGACCCTGGTAGTTGATATATCTCATAAGATTTAATTGGAAAAATTCATTCTTCCTTTGTTAGCTCTTATCATTTACAAATAGCTTCTTGATTAGTTATGGGACTCCATTTGTACTTCCCCTTCTCAATGCTGAAAGCCTATCTGGTTTGAACCTATTCATGTTGCCAGTCTCTGCAAATATATATAATATTTGCAAAAGGTAACTTAACTTCCTGTGTAACCCTTCCTTGGCTATTCTTCATTTCCACTGTCTTAAGCTCCAAAACTATCAAATGTTTTTATACATTGAGTAATTTAATATGCATTGTATTATTAATTGTGGATTTACCAGAGGCTACATTCTTTTTTTTTTTTTTTTTTTTGGCATTTTCGAGACGGGGTTTCTCTGTGTAGCCTTGGCTGCCATGGAACCCACTGTGTAGACCAGGCTGCCCTCAAACTCAGAAATCCGCTTGCCTCTGCCTCTCAACTGCTGGGATTAAAGGCATGTGCCACTACCGCCTGGTCAGAGGCTACATTCTTAAGGAAAACTCTCTCCTTCTCCAAGGAGTAACAAATGCCAGTAGCTTTCATATTTGGAGTGGGCTTATGAGCCCAACTCCTCTCTTCTTGCTAACATTAAACGGGCATTGGGCTTGCATGAATTTTCTACATGTTACCGGAACCACTATGAGTTCATATATGCAGCTGCCTGATGATGTCCAGAAAATGATATTTCTTTGTAACCATACGTCATATCAGGTACTCACTCTTATACCACCATCTTTCACAATGATGCCTGAGCATTGTAATGGTATGTGGTATATATATTCCTTTTAGGGCTGAACATTTTGCAGTTTCTTATTCTGTATACTTCATCTAGTTGTGGGTCAATGTGTTAATCACCATCCAATTCAAATAGAAGCTTCTTAGATGAGAGTAAGATATGTATTGATGTATGAATACTACAAGAAGTAATTAGAAACCAATTTAATATTATGTCAGTTTAGCAGCACAATGGTAGTAGATTATATCCTCAAGCCCATTACTTGTCTAGCCATTCATTAGCTGTATAAGAGTGCCAGTTGCAAGCTTCATCTTGTGAAGCAGAACTTATATGTAGACAGAAAGTAGTTGGTAACCCCCATGATGTCTACGACATTATTACCCCAGTAGGAATGTCTTTCCTAGCAGACATTGTTCTTGTTTTAGAGGTTCATAGGAATACAAGATGAATATGGATAAAGATGGACCAGAAATTGAGGGAGTAGCCAACCAATGATTGACCCAACTTAAGACTCATGTCATGAGAGAGAGCCCATCCTATTAATGATATTCTGCTATATTTGCAGACAGGAGCCTAGAATAACTGTCATGAGAGTCTTTATCCAGCAGTTGATGGAAACAGATGCAGAGCCAAACATTAGGTGGAGCTTGGGAAATCCTATAGAAGAGGAAGGACTGAAGGAACCAGAGAAGTCAAGGTTACCACAAGAATATCTATGGAATCAACTAAGCCTGACCCATAGGGGATCACAGAGACTGAACTGCAAACCATAGAGCATGCATGGGATGGACCCAGGCATTCTGTACATATGTAACAGAAATCCAACTTGGTTTTTATGTAGGACCCCTAAAAGCAGGACCAGGAGCTGTCTCTGACTCTGCTGGATACCTTTGCCCTAACTGGGCTGCCTTGTCTAGTCTCAATAGGAGAAGATGTGCCTATTCGTACTGCAACTTGGTATGACAAGGTAGGCAGAGGTCTATACAATGAGTTTTAGACATATTATCTCATTTCCCAACTTCTCTCAGTCACATCCTGACTTCCTTTCTCATCCAACAATGTGTTCATTTTCTATTCATACACCATGTACAATTTATGCTAAAAATATATCCCTAGATGTAATGTCTCCCAGTGGAGGATGGTCAATTTATTCAAAAATATAGTCTTAATAATAGCAAATTTTTATTTTTTGAGGGTATAATACAATTTTATCATTTCCACCTTCCTTTACTTCTCTCAGACTACTCTCATTTAACTTCCTTGGTCTCAGTGCCATTCGCAGCATCATATTTTAAATTATTGTGTTTGTGTGTATGTTGTGTTCATTCCATATACTGTTAAATCTATATCTATATATACATATTATGAAGACAAAAGAAAGTGTGATTGATGGTTACTTTTATCTTCTAGTACTTTCTATAGCACTCCCAAGCACTATTTTGTTCACATCAGCTACCAATTTGTATTTATATTATGCTACAACTGAAGGACACCATCTTATGATTCTATATCAAATTGTGACCTAACAAATTAACTGTCCTTAAAAATTCTTTATGCACAATATTAGGAGGAAGAAATCTAGTCTTCTGTTATTGGTCAGTGTTATAAAGATGGGAAATATAATTATTTATAGTACAGTTTAATTGATATATTTCTTTAGTGTCATGCTTAAATATTCATATCTTCTGTGACTTCTATTGTATTGATGACTAACAAAGGTGGTGTGTGTTTTCCAAGCAAAATGGTAGAGTTGCCTTCCTAATTTTACTTTTCTATCCCTTCGAATTCTGAAGCTAGACTGAGAACAGCTGGGACACTTTTACTATAAATTATTTTGAATATTTATACATCTTGGGTTTTCTTCAGTATTTTTAGCCTGTTATTGAGGTTTAATTTTGTGTCCTGCATTGAGTTCTTCATTTCAGTCAGTTGTTGGTGTTGTCTTAGAATTCATGTGCTCTTCTTTATAATTGTTTTGATTTCTTTGTCCAGAGTTGAATTTAAAATCTTTACATTAAGACTTTTTGTAAGGTGGGTATAAAAGAAAATATGTTTGCCTTGATTTTACATGTTACTTTTGTGTTTTCTCTAGAATCTGGCCATCTAGAGCTAGATCTTGTTTTGTTTACAGAGTTAAGTTGTTTTGTTTATTCAGGTAATCTTTATTCTTTCAGTTGGAGTTTTCTAAGTATAGTTCATTGTTCAAAAAAGAGTTGATTTGACTAGGGTTGAGGTGATATTTTCTTCCTTGTATTTTTCAGTGCATCAACCTATATTTTCAGGTCTCTACTGAATGATGAGTCCAGTTTGCATCAAGTCATCATCCAAAAATAAAAACAAAACAAAATAAAACAAAAACTTGCCACCAATAAAAACAAAGTAATAACAACAACAAAAACAACCACTGTTTTGTGCCTGCATGGAGAAAATAGAGAAAAGAAATAAATCAGTAGGGATAAGTGATCAGTATGGGTTACAATATAGGAAGTACAGGGGGATCCATACATAGAAAGGAGAATAGCAGGAGGAAGGAGGGAAAAAAGGTGAGAGAGAAATGTTGAAAGTTTGCCTTAAATGAGAGTAAAAAGAGAAACCTAAAGTTAACATTCAGCTGCTCCGTGTTTATTTGACTGGATTATTAAGTGGATCTGTAAGTGCAACACCTCAGGCCCTTTCTCATAACATTTCCAGTATTTATAAACATGAACAATTATATAATATCTGGTATGTGTAGGTAGAATTCTAATACTTTTGAAATAATATTTTTATATTTAAATTGTTAAATTTTTGACAAAGTATAACTTTTACAGGTGAATTATATTTTTTTTAATTGTTTATGTGCTTGCATGTGCACACATATACAGATTAATGAATGAGATGTGAAGGCCAGAATGATCTTACCTTCCTGGTGCTGTCATTTCACACAGCTAAGAGACATATGCACTGGAAAATAGATAAAGGTCTTGCTCTTAACTGCTTGGACATCTTTCCAGCCCAAGCAGAGTGAATTACTGGTTAAGTTTGGAATTCTGCATTCTACTTGAGGGGCTATGCATGCAGGTAAGTGTACATAAACATTTATTTTTATATATGCTTAGAATAAAATGAAAAACTAAGTACTGTAAAGATAGCCAAAATACCAACTATAAGCAAGCTTTTTTTAATACTTGTAAGTTATTTTGGTAAATAGATTAAAATAAAATTGTAAAGTATATTAACTTTTAAAAAAGTAGAAGAGTAAATAGGATTTCGTAAAGTTTGCTCCTTCAAAGTTTTATATTGATCTGGAAAATTATGAAACACAATAATGAAATAAATAATTGATAATTGGGTTTTAGTTTCAATAATTTGTTACTTAATTTGGGACAATTATTTATATTCGTTAGCTCAGTTTATATTAATCTTCATAGAAGAAAGGTTAGTTATTATATCAACCATCCCAGTTTTGCATAAGAAAACTGACACATGATAAGATTAAGGTCATTTGTATCTTAAGAGTTTGTGGAAGTTAGAAGGCACAAGGACAAGGGAGGGAGAAAGGAGGAAGAGGAAATAAGTGTAACAATATTAGAAACTGAAGAAGATGTGAGAGAGGTACAGAGGGTCAGGAAAATAAATGAAAATAGATAGCAGGGAGAATGAGAAACTGAAGATAGCCACTGGAGGGTCTCAGACACCAGAGAAACGTGAGGCTTTCAGGAGCCAATGGGATTGACTTTAGCCATAATGTGCAGAAAAGGGGGAAATAGAACCTGTGGAGACGACCTCCAGTATATAGGCACAATCCAAGGTTGAGGGATGGGATCACCCACCCATCTCAAAGTTTTCTAACACAGAATTGTTCCTGTCCAAAAGAAGCACATGGACAGAAATATGGAACAGAGACTGAAGGAAGCTCCAACCCGGGAATGGCCCTACCTGGGGATCCATCATGTCTGCAGACACCAAATCCAACACTGTTGCTGCAGTCAAGAGGTGCTCGCAGACAAGAGCCAAGTGTGGCAATTCCTAAGGAGGTCCGGCCAACAACCAACCAATGCAGATTCTGATGCTTGAAGCCAGCCATCAGACTGAACTCGGGGAACATGGTCAGGGAGCAGGCAGAAGGACTGGAGGAGTGGAGGGTGATTGCAGTCCAATTAGAAGAACAACATAGATTGGCCTGACTACCCTATTCACCCAAAGTCTAGACCACCAACCAAGTAGTGTACCTGGAGGGATCCAACGCTTCAGATACACATGTAGCAAAGGATGGCCTTGCCTGGCAGCAAGGCACGGAGTGGGGAGGAGGGAGGTGCTGAAGTGGTGGGGCAGGAGACTGTGGGTGAATGGGGGGACTCTCATACTGGCAAAAGGGAGGGGGGCAGATGTGGGATGGGAGTTGTTGGAGGGGTAACAAGGAAGTGGAATATCATGGGACGGGGGTTTGGTGGAGGGCGTAACCGGGAAGTAGGATATCATTTGAGATGTAAACAAATGGAATGACAAAAAAATGAGAGATGTGATTCAAGATGTACTTAGCAAATTTAATTTATAATTAATAATTAAAATTTTTATTTTTAATTAAAAAAGAAAGCTAGAATCTTTTTTAAAAAGATGATGTGATACTGCAATTAATTGAGAATGATTTTATTTCATTTTATTAGTTAAGATATAATATATTATTTGGGACTGTTTTAATTTGGGTGTTTTGAAATATTTAAAACCATTTAGGAAGTCTCATTTCTTTGAGTTTATGTATGTATAAAATGATACAGCAAGATGATATGAGTCTTTGTTTAATTAAGGACATTTCACACATTCTCTAAAATACTATTCCTAAACCTCAAAACATATCCATCTACGTACTCCTGGAGCATCTACTTCCCAAAGTGAATACTATTATCCCTGAAAGATCCTTCCCTAGGAATCATTGTTTAATTGTGTGAATTTGCACTGTCTAGTTTTATGTCAACTTGAAACAAACTAGAATCCTCAGAGAGGAGGAAGCCTCATTTTAGAAAATATCTTCATAAGATATTCTAGTGCCTTATAGACCATTAATTAGGGGTCAGATGAAGAGGGTCCAGCCCTTTGTGCATAGTTGCCTTCCCTAATCTGTTAGTCCTGGGTTCTATAAGAAAGCAGACTGATCAAGTCATGAGGGAAAATATCAGAAAGCGTCACCTTTCCATGACTTTGACCTCAACTCCTGCCTCTAGGTTAATATCCAGTTTGAGTTCCTGCCCTTACTACTTTTGATGATTAACTATTATTATTTCCTCCCTTAATTGCTTGTGGTCCTGGTGTTTTATCATATCAAGAGTAACTAAGATACTTGGACTAAATCAGATGTTTAACATAGTCCCCATACCCCAACTCTACCACCACAACACCCCCAACTCCCCCAAAAAAGTCACCTGTAAGACTTTAAACTGACAGAGCAATATTGGTTCTAGAGTTTGGACCGTTATAGGGATAGATATATGTATGTACTCTATGATCACTACTTCCACCCTGTTTTCATAACATAGTATACAAGATTTCAATGTCCCATGTTCTCTCTACTATAGTTCGTATTGAATTTTGTCTTCAGAGGGCTGCCTTGCACATTTTTAAATTATGTTTGACTTTTCATGTATAACTCTTTTTTTTGCTATATTTATCTTCTGTGGAGTATACAGTTTTTTTAGTGCCAATGTTAAAGTGGTTGTGTTTTTTCTAATGTGTACATTTGACACTTGCTAAAAATGTAGTAGTAAAGCAGTATATGCTTATTATTTCTGGTGCTCTGTTCTTTTTCATTGGTTCATATATCTGGTTGTGTCAGTATCACACTGCTTTGGTTGTAGTGACTCAAGAGAAAAATGTAAAATCAGGTATGGTGGTATTTCCAGCATTGCTCATTCTTCTTAGTATCAGTTTGGATATTAGTGGTCTCTCTATATAACACTTTTTTTTTTTTTTTTTTTTTTTTTTTTTTTTTTTTTTTTTTTTTT
>JADRCC010240329.1:0-10023 GCA_019843855.1 Hylomyscus alleni | reverse complement strand
AGTGATACTTTGACTTCCAATTTCTATCTCCTTGATTTCCTTCAGTTGTCTAGCTAGATCTTCAAGTATTATACTGAGTAGATAGGGAGAGAGTGGGCAGCATTATCTTGTCCCTGATTTCAGTGGGGTTGCGTCAAGGTTCTCTCCAATTAATTTGACACTGTCTATTGGCTTACTGTATATTGCTTTTATTATGGTTGGGTGTACATCTTGTATCCTTGATCTCTTTAAGGCTTTTAACATGAAAGGGTGCTAGATTTTGTCAGAGGTTTTTTCAGCACCTAATGAGTAGATCATGTGATTTTTTCTTTCTGTTTTTATTCATTTATTTATTTTTAATTTTTTTTAAGTTTTATTGCATTATGATGAGAAAAGTTACATGATTTCACTTTATCTGAATTTGTTAACATTTAAAAACATATTTTGAGTAAATAGAATTAAACCACACTCATGTTTCCCTTCTGTACCCCAACTCCTCCCAGAAACCCCACTTCAATAACTACAATATCTTTTTTGTCATATTCCTTAAAATTTATAAAATATTATAACAATAAAAATAAGTATTATAAAAGTTGTTTGATATAAATCAACAATCTATTTAACAGTCTTATGTAGATGCTTGCCTACAGCAATAGTGAAAATACATTTTTCTCAATATAACTTTTAAATAACTCCAAATATATTAACTGTATATTTCAAAATAATATATCACTACTAGCATTTTCTTAAATGAATATAACTATATAAAGTCTTTTTGTTTGTTTGTTTTGTGTTTAGTAGAGTTTAAAATCTTGGCTCTTATTGTGGTACAAGCCCAAAATAAGAACAATCATTAGACATTGGATTTCATTGTAATAAGACTATACTTCAATGACCTTCACATCTCCAAAGGATTTTACTTCCATCGTAGCTAAGCTGAGAGTTGATAGTTCTGCTGCACCAAGAAATGAACTGCAGGCACGATTTTTGGATACAGACTTCCTTCCTGCCATGGTAAAGCTATTTGACTTGAGTGAGTGACTTTATTCTCAGCCCACAGAGAACAGGTTACATTCATTTAAGAAATGGTGTATGTATTAAGATGGTCTATCCATAAAGTCATTCACCAACTGTATCAATGAACAATGGTTCTGCTTGGAGGGTGGCACAGACACTAGGTGAGGCTAAGAATTTGGTTCATTAGCTGTGATAATTTGGAAAAGCATTCATCTCAGAGAAAGAGTAACTTATAAAGTCCTCTTTTTCAAACTTGATACAAGAGTTACAAATATCAAGCAAAACATTCAGTCTCACTCTTTGTTGTTCTCTTACAAGCAACCTCCTTAGTTAATCGTCTATGTTTCTTTTGAGTATAGAAATACTTTTGAAATATATAAGCTGTTCTGAAAACCATAGTATAGTGTAAAAACATGAAATAAAAAATACTACTAAAAGAGAGACTGAGATAGGAGAAGCAAGATTTCAAGACTCTTATGTTATACATAGCCAGACATGGTCATAAACAAACAAGCTGAATATGTATATAGATTGTACAATATTGGATCCACTGCTACAATTACCAAATTAGAGACCATTGGATGACAATCAACAAATTTCCAATTCCTCATTTTTTTGGATTTCAATCGATTAGGATATGTTGGTAATATTAATTTTCCTATTAAGATATTAAGAAAAGGTAATTGTCACTTCCTGTTGTTTTTATTGTAAGAGGTGGAATTAGATTTTGTGGATTTGTGGAAAGATTACTTTTTTGCTTCTTCTAAGGTGTAATTTTCCTCCTTATGTTGATGTTTTCTATCTATTATCCTTTGTAGGGCTGGATTTGTGGAAAGATATTGTGTAAATTTTGTTTTGACATGGAATATCTTGTTTTCTCCATCTATGATAATTGAGAGTTTTGCTGGGTACAGCAGCCTGGGCTGGCATTTGTGTTCTTGTAGGGTCTGTATGACATCTGCCCAGGATCTTCTAACTTTCATAGTCTCTGGTGAGAAGTCAGGTGTAATTCTGATAGGCCTGCCTTTATATATAACTTGATCTTTTTCCCTTACTGCTTTTACAATTCTTTCTTTGTTTAGTGCATTTAGTGTTTTTATTATTACGTGATGGGAGGAATTTCTTTTCTGGTCCAGTCTATTTGGAGTTCTGTAGGCTTCTTGTATGTTCATGGGCATCTCTTTCTTTAGGTTAGGGAAGTTTTCTTCTATAATTTTATTAAAGATATTTACTGGCCCATTACATTGGAAATCTTCACTCTTTTCTATACCTATTATCCTTAGGTTTGGTCTTCTCATTGTGTCCTGGATTTCCTGGATGTTTTGGGTTAGGAGCTTTTTGCATTTTCTTTGACTGTTGTGTCAATGTTATCTATGGTGTCTTCTGCCCCTGAGAGTCTCTCTTCTATCTCTTGTATTCTGTTGGTGATGCTTGCATCTATGACTCCTGATTTCTTTCCCAGGGTTGTCTCTCTTTCTGATTTCTTTATTGTTTCTATTTCTATTTTTAGATTCTGGATGGTTTTGCTCATTTCCTTCACCTGTTTGATTGTGTTTTCCTGTAGTTCTTTAAGGGATTTTCTGAAGGGCTTCTAGCTGTTTACCTGTGTTCTCCTGTATTTCTTTGAGGGTGCTATTTATGTCCATCTTAAAGTCCTGTATCATCACCATGAGAAGTGATTTTATATCTGAATCATGCTTTTCTGGTGGATTGGTGTGTCCAGGACTTGTTATGGTGGGAGAATTGGGTTCTGATGATGCCAAGTGACCTTGGTTTGTGTTGTTTATTTTCTTATGCTTGCCCCACCGCCATCTGGTTATCTCTAGTGCTACATGCCCTTGTTAAATCTGACTGGAGCCTGTCCTTCCTGTGATTCTGGTTGTGTCAGAAATCCTCAGAGTCAAACTGTCTCTGTGATCCTGTGATTCTGGGATCCTGTGATCCTTGGCTTGTTAGAGCACCTGGGAATGGGGCTTCCTCTGAGTGTTGTGAGACTGGCTGAGGAGTTTGCACCCAATGTCTTCTCTGGACACCATCCCAGACAGACAGGAACGAATCTGAGTCACTGGGCTGGCTGAGTTCCTGTGTGCCTGGTCCCTCTGGTCCCAGTTACTCCCGGTGGTGGGACAGATGTTGGTTCCTCCTCACCTCTGGTCCTGGGTGTGTCAGAGTGCTTTCTGTTTGTTTATATGGTGGATTACATTGGTGGATTTTCATACATTGATCCATCCCTGAATAACTGGGGTGAAGCCTACTTGACCTAGTTGGATGATCCTTTTGATGTGTTCCTTGATTTGGTTTGTGAGTGTTTTATTGAGTATTTATAAATCTATGTTCATAAGAGAAACTGGTCTGAAATTCTCTTTCTTTGTTGAGTCCTTGTATGGTTTACCTAGAAGGGTAACTGTAGCCTCTTAGAATTAGTATGGCAGTGTTACTTCTGTTTATATTTTGTAGAATACTTTGAGTTCAGAATGAACTAGAAAAGGTCAACTTAAGCAGTAAACCATTAATTCTAAAATTATATCAGGAGAATAAAACTGACTTCTATGGATATCAATATAATAATCGTAAAAAGCTAATATGAAAGCAAAGCCAAATGATATGAAGAAGAGCTTTGAATTTAAAGCAAGCTACTAAAGATACTTTATAAAAAATTGATATACTATCTCAGAATTACCTAGTGAGATCACAAATTAATAAGAGAGTGATATCATGAAATGTTTATATATCATTTTCCTCTCTAAATTATCACCTTGTAATTAAAACAAAATCTACAGAAAATGAGCAACACATAAATAGCATAGATGAGATTATTTCTGGAAACATTAAAAGAGATATTTTTGTACATTTATAATTATTTCTTATGAATTATGTTTATAAATTCTAAAAAAGAGTCATTTCAAATTTTAATAAATTTATTTCTATTATATTAGTTTTATTTGAAAGTATAGAGATCTACAACTTGACTCAGAACACTCTTTAGGCTAAACGCGTATTCTTTTTCTTAGAAAATTCTCTCCTTAGTCTGATAATTTAATTTATATTCACTTCATGTTTATTTTCATAGGAATATTTCAATATAGACAGAGTAATTTTAGCTATTTATTAAATTAATCTTTCCTTTGTATCATCAAGCAGCACATTTAAATTACTCAATTTCTAATGTATTGTTTCACTAATGAAATTAGAAGATGAAATAAGGACTTGCTTTTAGGAGATGAGGCAAGACTCAGAATTTCAATGTTCCTAATAAAATATTTAAGTCTAAGCCACTGGGGAACATACAAATTGTAACTTTGGTGCACTAGTGGTTGTCATCTGAACTTTTCCGGAAAAGAAGAATATTATCAGTGAATTTCATAGGGCTTGATGTCATTTTGTATCAGAATGTTGTTTTCTAAGCTATGTGATATATGGCAGGAGAAAAGCAGTGACCAAGTAGCGACTTTTCTCACTGAGGTACTAAACATAGTAGCTTTCAAAATGATATTGATTTACTTTTAGTCAAAATATACCTTATAATGAGCACTTCTGCATTATCAGAAATGCTAAGCAAAACAAATATACAATGAAAATATCTTGAATGCACTGAATAGATAGCTCAGCAGTTAAAAGCACTTGCTAATGCTGTAGGAGAACAGAGCTAGTTTCCCAGTAACCACATATGGTGGATCTCAACTACCTGTCCTTCCAGGTCCAGAAGATCTAACAAGCTCTTCTGACCTCTGTAGGAATGTTTAGGCTTATGGACATGACTTCACATAGACACACAGACACAGAGATACAACACATACATACACACATACACACACACACACACAAATAAAAATAAATGAATCTTTTATAAAGCAATGCCTTGATGAATGGGTACATTTAGAACCAACTTGTAGTATCGTTTAATTTATTGGTTGTTTTTGTATTCATTTTAATCAGAAATTGCTGTAATACTTAATTTTATGTTTAAAATTCTGAAATATTTTAAAAGAGAAGACCTTGGAATCTAGAGAAATTGATCAGTGGTTTGGAAAAGTTGTTATTCTTGCAGAGGACTAGATTACAGTTTGGAGACCCCAAGTCATATAGCTCACAACTACTCTCAACTCCAGTTGCAAGTTATCCTATACCATCTTCTGGTCACCAAATGTAACTTCACTCCCGTACACACACCCGCTCTGAGATACTCATGCACCTACGAATTGCATTGTGTTTGAGCACTTAAAATCAAGAACATCCTACCCATGAAAGCTCTGCCCTTTGCTGCAGAGTTTTCTTTAAACAGCAATAATTTTAGAGGCTCATCCTCTGGTGTATTCTGACGATGCTAACAATCTATTTCTTCCATGTAAATGCTTAAGATTTCCACCTCAGCCTTAGGGATACCAACTTTCTTCTCTTCCTCAGATGTCATGCCCTGTAAAATAACTTTATCCAAATAAGGGGAGATTTCTCCATCAATAATGGACACTGTTTCCCTCTCTGCAAAGTGTCAACATACTGTATTATTTTACTATGGCATAGAATATCATATTAGTTTTCATGATGTTTTATCAAAAATAACTGTGAAATAAAATTAAATGCTAATTTTTTTTCAATTTAGGATATATTTAGCGTATAAGTTAATTAAGTGATAATTTTATTGTTAGTTTAAGTGAAAGTAAAAACAGCAATATCTCACTATGTTATTTTCGGCAAGAAGAAATCTGAAACAAACAACATACCCAGTTAATTGGAAAGACGAATATTTCAATGTATTGAAAATACAAATAAAGTACAAATCTCTATGTCTGTCTCTGTCTGTCTCTCTGTGTGTTTTGTGTTGTTTGTATTTATGTGCAAATATATAAGAGTACTCACACCTGATTGTGCACATGGGGAAGACAAGATTCGATGTATGATATCTTTCTATGTGGGTCTCAATCATATTCTTTATATTTTAATTTGATTTTTAACTTTTTTATTTATTTGATGTCCATGTATGGCTTTGCATCCCATGCATGCAGTGCCTGCAGAAGCCAGAAATGGGCGCCACACACTGCTGTAAACTGCCATATGGAAACTACAATCGAAATGTCTTAGTGCATCTTTCTAGTTTATGGCAAAATGAAACAAAACAAAAATAAACGATAACAACAACAATGACATAAAACCCGAGGAACTCAATGGTAGTGTAAATTATCTGTTCTATGGTGACGAAAGCTTAGCTCTCACAGTGTGATGATGTGCACATTGGCTGGTGCCGCGTGGTGCCATTCATACCTTTAACGAGCTATTTCCAATGATGTCCTCTACACTAATGTTATCATTCACTTTAGCATTTCAGTTTTCTTATTGATTCTTAATATTATACTTATGTGTGCCATGACAGGCTAATGTTGAACATCTTACAATAAAAAAATTATCAATACAACACACTGGAATAATAAGATATATTTTTTTGAAAATGTAACATAATAAATTTACATTTTTGTTTGGGCTAGGAAATTTTGAAATGATTTTAATCTCTCATGAACTCATTTCAAAATGAAACATAAAAACAATTAAAGTAGTAGAAGTTGTCTTCTCTAGTAGAGAGTGAAGTAGAAATCTTATAAATAAATGTTAAATATAATTTCATATCTAAGTCTCTCCAAAATCCCACATACAAAAGAATTTTTTTCCAATGCTACTTTAAATTCCATTCTAAAATAAGTGGTTGGACAATCCAGGTATCATAGTTTTATACATGATACTAATATTCTGAAAACTCTAGGATCTCTCTAAAAAAATTAACCTCAAAATTTTGATAAGGATTTGAGGATAACAATATGAGTAATACTTAAGTATTATTGTACAAAATTTTCATCATGAAAATAATGTTAATAATCCATTTAGATTTTTTTAAACTAATACTCTCATTAAATTGTTTTGATAAAGCTTTCCTGTTGGATTAACAAAATGCTTATCTAAACAAACTATCTACTAAACAAATCTTACCATGCTATTTACATGAGCTTCAACCTGTTATGTGAAAACTTCCTTTGTCATCATCTATTTTCTTTTTTTTTTAAAGATTTATTTTATTTATTTTATGTGTATGAGTACACTGTAGCTGTACAGATGGCCATGAGCCATCACATATGTGTCTGCTGGGAAATGAACTCAGGACCTCTTCTAGCTCCACTCACTCTGGCTTAATTTACTGTAGCTGTCTTCAGACACACCAGATGAGGGCCTTCAGATCTCATTACGGGTGGTAGGGAGCCACCATGTGGTTGCTGGGATCTGAACTCAGGATCTTCAGAAGATCAGTCAGTGCTCTTACCCACTGAACCATCTCACCAGCCCTCATCTATTTTCAACATAGGTACATTTGAAGGCACTTCTGCTCAGATTTGAGTCCTACAAAAATCTCATCTTGGCATTCTCATTCTCTGAGGCCTATGTCAAAGTTTGCTTCTTAGTTGTAGAAATTGTTATAATTTCAGTTCTAGGTGGTATAAACAGGAAATGAGACCATAAGTTGGGAGGAGTGAGGATGAAGGAGAGGGTTGATGTCTAAACAGTTACAATTAAAGCTAGGGGGTAAAAATGTTCAAAGCATACTCTGTAAAACTCTCAAAGAATTAATAGAAATATAAAAAGAACTTTGATGGAAAAGAACTGGTATTAACATATGGAGACAGTTTTGGTAAAGGCTGCTTTTAATATTGACAGTGTATTTTTTATTCAATTAAACAATTTAGTTTCTCTATGGATGTATGTCTTTTGATAAAATTACCTGTAGTGTTAGTGAAACTAAGACTGATTTGGTTTAACTATCCAGTTTGTTAAGAAGTTCACTAGAAATTCTATGGTAGATTTCTGTGGTGAACTATGGTCTGTACAGGCAGTAAAAAGAAAAATGATGGGTTTTTATTATCATTACTATCTATTTGTAAAAACATTATATTCTTATACAAAGAAGTTTAAGATCAAATACCTTGCTTGATATACTTAAAGTATTAATGTATTTTCAGATTAGACAAATTATACCAATTATCTCAGACAAAACCTTTTAGTCAACTTTGTAGAGCTCCCCTAGAGAGTCATATTTGTGTTTATTGTATATTGATATATTGGCCCCACTGGATTTTACATGGGATGTACACTAGACATATGTTATCCACCATGATGAAGTTTCTTATTGCAGTGGATGGTGGTTATTTGGAAATTCACAACTGGTCAAAATGTAGGAAAGAAGGAATTATAAAGTGATCACCTACAAATTTGATATCTGTTTCATACCTCCAAGACTCAAAAACTATGTAGGAAGAAGGAATGAAAAGATTCTAAGCAAAAGAGGTGAAAGAGGGTTGGAGCTAAAACATTATATTCTGGACAGGTCTCTTTATTTATGAACTTCCAGGGACTATGGTCATCAAAACACAAGAAATTGGTAGCACCATTAAGAAGCTAAACCACCAACCAGAGTACACATGGAGGGACCCATGGCTCCAGCCATTTATGTAGCAGAAGACAGCCTTATGAGGCATCAATGGGAGCGAGGCTCTTGGCCCTGTGAAGACTCGATCCCCCAGAGTAGGAGAATGCCAGGGTAGGTAGGTAGGAGTGGATTTGTGGGTGGGGGAATACCCCCATAGAAGCAAGGGGAGAAGAGATGGGATAGGTGGTTTCCTGGAGGATAGAAACAGGGAAATGTAATAACATTTGAATTGTAAATAAAGAAATTATCCAATAAAAAATAATCAGCCAAACATCAATCAAGCAAAACAAACAAACAAACAAAAACATTTTTCTTGAGGGTAACGAAGAGCATAGTAAATAGTCTATACTATTTTGTAATCTATGAGACCTCTGGTCAACCACTGCAAACTAAAAAATACTTTCTTGCACAAAAGTTTTTATTGGGTGTTTTCTCATATCTAATAGGAACATCACAGGCTGATTATAGTGTAACTAAATTTAAACTAATCCTGTGTTTTCATATGTGTGTATGTTTGTGTGTGTGTTAATACAATCTGAATAAAATATTTTATGTACAGTAATAGAGAACTAATTTTTTTTGTCATGGTGGTTGTTTCATTACAAGTAAATGTAATCACTTGAGGCTTCCAATCCTGCATGCAAAGATCTTGGAAATCATTCCTCTAACATGCAGAACCAAATGAAACATCAACAAGTTTTCTTACATCTGTCAGAAATTGCAATTACTGTGAAAAAATGGCCCACAGAAATTGAAAGACAGGCAATTACAGAAAACCACAGCTTCCCAGAACAGAAATAGACAAGGAGAAACTTCTGCAGGATCACCACAGCACTGGACAACTCTGAACATGGACTTAGAAATTGTTGTAGGCTCAGTGAGGAACAGTCTGAAAATAGAAATCAAGACGATATTTTTCTTAATGAGGGTCTTATACTTAAGTGACAGGTAACTCTAGGAGCCAGCTATTGCTCACAGGAAAAGTCCAAGAAAATCCTTTAGTATGTCTTCAGAAGAGGGAGAAAATATCATTTTAAAAATGCTCCATTGTGCTGCCCTCTGAAAGATCCAACAAGAGGCTGAAAGAGTCAGATGCAAATATTTTCACCAACCAATGGACATAAGCTGCTGATTCCTGTGGTTGAATTAGGGAAAAGCTGAAAGAAGCTGAAGAAGAGGGCAACCCTGTAGGAGGATCAGTAGTCTCAATTAACCTGGACCTATGAGATCTCTCAGATATTGGACTACCAAGCAGGCAGCATACACCAGCTGCTGTGAAGTACCCAATATACATACTTAGAGGATTGCCAGGTCTAGGTTCAGTCAGAGATGATGCACCTAACCTTCAAGAGACTGGAGGCCCCTGGGAGCTTAGAAGTCTAGTGGGGGTGGGGATATCCACGTGGAGACAGGGGTGGGGGCAGGGAGGAGGTGTGGGATTTGGAACAGTTGGAAGGTGAACCAGGAGGGGAATAAAATCTGGAGTTTGAAGTAAAAGAGAGAGAGTTAGAGAGAGGGGGGGAGGGAGGGAGAGAGAGGGAGAGAGAGAGAGAGAGAGAGGG
>JADRCC010240311.1:0-16653 GCA_019843855.1 Hylomyscus alleni | reverse complement strand
TTATTATTTGAACTTCAAGTATTATTACTATTAGTTTGGGGTGAGGAAAACTTGAATATTTTCCTTTTGCATGAAGAATGAAAAGCAATAAAACCCACTGTGTTTTTGATATTGGGAAAAGCAGCACCTAAATGGGGCAACTTGTACTTCAGCTATGACAGTTCTTAGCCATATTGAGGTTATGGAAGAGTTGGGGGAAGGATTTTGGGCCGCAGAGGGGAAGAGAACCCCACAGCAAGACCAACAGAGTCAACTATCCTGGACTCTTGAGGGCTCTCAGATACTGAGCCAGTAACCAAAGACCATTTACAGGCTGGACCTAGGCCTCCCTAAACATATGTAGCAGATGGGCTTCTTGGTCTTCATGTGGGTCCCGAACAACTGGAGCAGGGGCTATCCCAAAAGCTGTAGCCAGACGGTGGAATCCCTTCACCAGCAGGGCTGCCTTGTCTGGATTCAGTGGGAGAGGATGCACCTAATCAGGGTCAGAAACTTGATGTGCCAGGTGGAGGGTGGGGAGGTGAGGGAAGAGTGGGGGTAGTGGAAATACCCAGGGGAGGCAGAGGGGGACATGGGAAGGGACTGTGCGAGGGAAGGACCTGGAGTGGGAACAGCAGTTGGGATGTAAATAAATACATAAATAAAATTTAAAAACAAACAAAAGTAATTTTAATGTTATATGACTGAAGAACACTTGATCGTTTTAAGCCTAGAAAATATTTTTGGAGGGAAGCCTAAACATGAAACAGATATTAAGAAATAGTCTCATCTACATAACCCTGAAACACTGGTTAGCATGAAGCACTCAGTTCCTTTGTTCAACTAGTATGTTTTACTTACTTTGATATCAGGTAAACATGTATGATGTTAATGACGGAAAGGGATTGTTAAAATAGAACAGGGAAGAAGAACAAGAGTGTAAAGGCTTTGATCAGGAAATAAGTAGTTGAGTTGAATAAGTTTAGAATCGGAGGCAGAACATGGAGTATGAAATGTAAGCAAAACTGTCTTGCCTTAAGCAACGTTCTGATTCACCGTACTGTATCAGGGGTCAAGAATATAAAGCATTCATGTTGAAAAGAGTGATTGCTGTTGAAAGTTCTGATGGTTTTCATTTAAGAGAACCATACTCATAAATTATAAACAACAACCTTACCTTCCTGGAATTTTTTTCCTTCAGTTTTGAGATCAGCCTTATGCTTCGTGAATTTAATTTCATTTTCTGTGTGAAAGAAGGTAGAGTTTCCTTAGACTTCCTGTTTATCCTTCAGAAAAAAAAAAATGAGCAGAGGACCAGGGAGATGGCTTAGCAGATAAAGGCAGTTGCCGTCAAGTCTGATGACCTGAGTGTGATCCCTGGGCCTGACTCATACAGTGGAAGGAGACAAACAACTCCTAAAAGCTGTCCTCTGACCTGCACTACATTTCTGCTGTGACTTCAGCATAACATGTATGCTTGGGTACGTGTTTGTACACTCATACATGCACACCCGCACACATACACACTCACGAGCCCCCGTACCCAAACATAGACACGCACAGGCAGCACAGTAAAATAATAATAATAACAATAATAATAATAATAATAATTGAATAGAGCATAGAATAAAATAGGATATAATTAAAAATACACTTGGATTTGGCATTTAAATGTTTTCTTTTTAGTATAATTTCATCCTCTATGCTACAGGAGCACTGCCACCAACCTTGTGAGAGGCAACTCTAAGGTACTGTGAGTGACTAAAATTAGCCAGCAATTTAAACATTGCTTGAGGACTGACCACATTACAAAATAATGGTCTCAATAAGCACATCTATGTTTTATAAAGCACCTTAATCTCATGGGCATGTATCCATAAAAGAGTTTCTATTCATTCACTGCTCTTATTCTGGAAAACTATTCATATCTTTAAATGCTTGGCTTTAAACAAATCAATTAGATTGATTTTGGTTATCTTCAAATCTGCTTGGCTGATCTTGCCTAATGGAGTATCTTGGTGTTCTCTCTCTTCCCTCTTTTCTTTCTTTGCTCCCCCTTGGTGTCCCTTAATTCAAAGAGTTGCCATATGGTGTCAGAAGACACTGGAAATTTCACTTCAGATGCCATTGTGACAAGTTACCATTTAAATATGCTTGAGATGAAGGTGAAAGTGTTCAAACTGGCCAAAACAAAACAACAACAACAACAACAACAAAAACTAATGTTCAACATGCTCTCTGCTGGGCCTTCCTTTATAAGATCAGGGCAAAACAAAGTATAAAACTATTCGCTGTGTCATCTGATTGTACAATGGCTTGAGGAAGGGAATGTCACTGGAACTTCAACATGTGATGAATAAACCCAAGCACGAACTCCTATTTTGAAGATGTGGGTAAATCAGGTTTACATAACTAGTTTCAAAAGAGAAATTTGAGGCATTTATAATGCAATGCTACACCAAAGGCTGAGAGATCACTGAAGAGAGGGTGGGAAAGGTTTTAAGAGTTGTAAGACAGTGTCTTCTTTAAAAAATGGAAGTGGATGACAGAGTGGATCTGGAATGAGTTGTGGGGAAGAGTGGGCCAGGAGATCAAAATATGTTGTATGGACATCTCAGAGTCTTAAAAATATTATGCTATTTAAAAGCATACTTACTATCTGAGTTTCTTAGGGTGATGTTCATAAAGAGAATTTGCCTCTTCTGAAGCCATACCTCTCCTTTTCAAATGGGAGGGAATGCAAGGCCTTTTTCTATAAATAAGCAAACATTACTGTAAAATAAGTACGCAATTTTAAGTCGCATTTAATTATGTGGTGGTGGTGTATACCTCTGTGTGTGTATGTGTGTGTGTGTGTATGTGTGTGTGTGTGTGTGTGTGTATGAGAGAGACAGAGACAGAGACAGAGAGAGAGACAGAGAGAGAGACTGTTTCAGGACAAGTTATGGGAGTTGGATCTCTTCTTTGGCTAAGTTATAATGTGAGTCTCAGGTAATTAACTCAGGCTATGAGGTTTGGCCTCAGTTGCCTTTTCCGAAATAAGCCATCTCAGGCCAGTAAGTGAGAATTTTTTATTATGTAGGATAGGAGGAAATTAAGCTCAGGATTTTCTTTACAGAAATGATTCACATATTTGTTCCCAAGGTCCAGCCTCAGCTTAGAGAGACTTTCTGAGGAAGGGGTGTCTGGGAGCAGCAAAAACAAATGACTCAAAGTCAAAGGTCCAAGTTGACAATATATGTACTGCTAAAGACAGGGTTCCAGAAAGCAATCTGTCTTTCTCTTAAGTTCTGCTTTCTCTGGAGATCTCCTGACAGATCTCTCTCTAGTTTATGGTTGTGACAGTTATCCAAGCAGTTCTCTCTTGTTATTCTAAAAATTTCTCTGGATAGCTCATCCCTTGCAGACCATAAGCCCAGTCTTTTATTTTACATACCAATCCAGTCATTTACTCCAGGTTTCCTTTTGATTTTCCTATGAATCAGCATCTCATGACCCAAGCCCTTTGATCCCTAGGAGACAGCAGGCACATATTTTTTTCTTTAACATTGCAAAAGAATTCAGAGATCTGCCTGCCTCTGTTAAGCACAGAAATTAACGTTTCTACCATGTCTAGACCCATCCTTCCTCTGCCCCAGGCCCACCCTGAACTCAGGAATCTGTCTGCCTTTGTAAGCTCAAATGCAGAAAACTTAGCTGGGTGGGATCTCCCTTAATCACCTAAATCTCTTTCTCTCCTTCCTTAGTATCTTTCTGACAAGCTAGCTCACAGCACAGCTGCCTCTGTTCTTTTAGATCTGTGAAGCTCCTTATACAATTTGTATTTCATCCTTATATTTTGCGTAGTTGAGAAATGATATCTTTTCAAACCCATGCTTTTAGAGTTCTTTCTCACACACACAGCCTAAAGGGCTGCCCTGAAGGTCCCAGCACTCAGCCTTCTGCTGAGACATTAGCCACACCTTTGCCTCCCTGACTCAAGCTGTCTCTGATGATCATGGAGTCACTAACGATGTTCACAGGGAGGACATTCCTTGAAGGGGGAATGTAAAAATATGTCCATTATACAAGTAAGTCTTATGCGCACAGCAGCCATCGACACTCGTGGAGACCCATGGGGGCAGGAACCATGGCATTCTGTCCCTAGCAAGGCCAGGCCAAACCTGGCAATTTGGCATGGCTTGACATATCTTACTAAGGTAAGGCAACAAATGTCTAGCAAATGTCTTCCCAATGTCTTCCTTCCCAGCCAAATGGGATTGTGTACAGCTCACATATCATATTTAGGTTTATGATATACTGCTGCTTATAGCTTCTGAAGAGGCAAACCACAAAACCAGACTAAACTTCCAGCAGCCATTATTTCTCTACTCGAAAGTATCCTCTGGCACTCAGAAGATGCAGCTACTTGTGAATGCAATTGATATTCTCTTTATAAACTTCTCCCTAAGGCACTCAGATCAGGTTTTCATAACCCCCCCCCCGAGAGTCAAAGGCTTTTCATTTTTATCACACAGACATATCATCCATACTCTTAAGTCAATTTCCTCAATTAGACCATAGTTTCCTGCATCTCATAGAGCAGCATTCTCCATTGCTTATGCCATTTTTACGATGAATAAAAGCAGATGTATATTTGGTTCTTAGATCTGCAGAAACTTGCTATTTGGTCTGTGTTGGTTTTCACTTCCTTCCTTTGGTTATTAATGTCAGCACTGTGTCAACTCTAGAGTCAGATTACCAGAAGGATGGGAGAAATAACCATACTGAAGTAACTAGGATTATTTAATGACTTATCTCACAGTAGCATATGATAATATACTCTTTATACTCTCTAAAATCATAATACAATATCTGAAGTAATTAAATGAAGTCAATTTGTGAGTGGGATTTGTTTGGTCTTGCTATCATATTTGGTCAAAAGCAAGAGGCTTCAATGATCTTTGAGTCTAAATAACCATTTATCTAAAGGACAAATATTGCCCATTGCCGTATAGACATTCAATTTCTTTCAGAGGGTCATGTGTTAGGCTTGCTCCTCAGGCTTGACACTACTGAGAAGTAGCAGAATCTTTAAAAGGAGAGGCTTAGTATAACATCTTTAAGTCCATTTCCTTCCTCTTCCTTCCTTGGATATTTTGGTTATGATGTAAGCAGCTTTGCTCAGTTGCTCACTACTATAATCTGTTGCTCTGACCCAGGCCAAGAGGCAATGGGACCAAAGTACTATGAATCAAGACCTCTGAAACCATTGATCCAATCTTGCTGTTTTTTTCACGAAAGTGGATGATCTCAATTGTTCGTTTCAGTGATGGAAAAAGTAACATGGGATATATAACCTGGGAAGGACAAATTTCAAAAAGTTCTCTAAGCTCTTCCACTATGAAAATACAAATGCTCCCACAAAAAAAGAGAAAGAAAAAGAAAAAAGAAAGAAAGAAGAAAATGACACAATTGAATATAAAACAAAACACAATCAAATCATTACATTGTGTTTTCTTTATTGGTGTTTGGCTCTGTATCTGTATTTCATGTGGTATATGTTTATGCAGGATCAAATGCATATTGGTGCATGTGTGTGTGCTTGTTGAAGCCGGAGAAGGTTGACATTGTCTTCTCAATCACTCTGTACTTTCCATATTGAATCAGGATATTTCCTGAACCCAAAGCTCATTGTTTTGACTATTATGGCCAGCCAGTTTGCCCCCACTACTCATGCTTTCTATTCACTGAGTTTATGTCCTTATGCTTGTCCTCTGCACTTTGCACCATCTCCCCAGCCCAACTTTGGGTTTCAAAACATAATTTCAGGTATGGACATATAGTTCAGTGGTAAAGTGCTTACCTAGCAAGTGCAAGGCCCTGGGGCTAATCAATCCTAGTATCTAAAATAAAAAGTAATTATAGAGCAATACATAGTTCTGCCACAGAAGCAAATTTATGAAATATCACCACTTAAGATATTTGCACTTTGATGTTTTCTTTTGAGGATTCAGAATAAAAAATAATGGCCTGTGGCTATCTTACATCTTCAGAGATGCATTTGTAGGCTACCCAGCTTATATGTATTGTTACAAGTAAACAAGGGGGATGTTCTTGTACATTTAACTTTTACCACTGTCTGAGATTACAATAATGAAGAAAATACAACTCTTTTTCTTATGAACTTATTTTCAAATATAGTCAGATCTTATGAAAACAATTACTTGGATAATTTTAAACAAGGGATTTTAGAATGTAATAATATTTCACTGTTGGGGAAAGGCTAGTATTCATTCTGTGATAAAAAAATAATTTATATTATACCTGAGTGCCAAACTAGAAGAAGTAATTTTGTACAGGAAACACATTCATGTTCAAAGGAGAAACTGTATATGTAATTCAAATGATTTACATGGCTTTTTCAGATGTCTGTATTTTATTAGCTTTGATGAGCTTACTGAATATGTCTGTGAATATCTATGTGCCTGTTTGTCCGTCTTTTGTCTATCTGTAGGTTTGTGAATGAACCTGGGGAGACTATAAAAGTGCCTTGAAACCCCTTCAATTGGAATTATAGAACGTTGTGAACTGCCTGATATGGGTGCTGGGAAACCTGGGTCCTTTGGAAGAACAGTAACTCCTCTTAACTGCTGAGCCATCTCTCCATCCTCCTTAAACGCAAATGCAGCTTTCCTATTTTCAATCAATACAATCACACAAATAACTTGCTACTAAAATAAATCCAAGAAGTCCTGTTTGGTCTACTTTGATGAATAGACAATGATAGTTTTCAGGAAACAGTCACTTTCATCTACTGCTTAGAAAAGCTTCTAGTCTCTGAAGGTTCTTAATCATCCCCTTACTACTTCTTGTTTATTTATGTGCTAATCTCCCACTTTAAACTTGGGCAGTATTACGAATGAATGAATGAAGTTCTGAATGCTCTACCCAATTTCCCATAGCGTGGGGCAGGTCACTCCACAGACAATAGCTTATTGTGGAAGAGTAACAACTCCATGAGAAGTGCAGTGAAACAAGATCGGCACTGCAATCTGCTTCCCTCTGTGACCCTGTGTGGGTGCAGCACTCTAGGCAGCTATGTGGATCGCTAGTGGCAATCTAGGCAGTTCCTCTAGCCAGAGCTTTATATAGAATCAGCCTCACAAAGAAGTCATGTCCCTGACTGCCAGCTAAAGAGGAGGCACCAAATAGTTGCCGGGAGCAGCCAGAGATCAAAAAGAACACTGTTAGTAGCCTGTGGAGCGTCATTAAGCTGAGGAACCTAAAAAGTGTTGGTTTTTTATCGCCCTCACATAACTATAGATAGAATCATGAGGGAGGTAATATTTAGTCTTTTGGCAGGAAGGAGATATTTCACTTTCTGCCTCATTTATTCTTTGTGGCACTGAGGACAATGCTAGGTAAGTACTCTTATTACTGAATCTCATCTGCCCTTCATTTACTCATCCTCATAGTCTAATTTACTCACTTGTATTTATTCACACTTCAATGAGATTGTACTCTGGGTCTGTCAGTGAGCTAAGTTCTAGACTGACTGAGAGGAGTGATCTGATTTCTTTCAGTGAATTAATCCCTGCTGTGGTATTAATTTATGGATGAAATTTAAATGGCATTATTAGTAGAGAGGGACATCTTATTGGATAGACAGATTCCTGTCCACCTTCCCTGGTCAATCATATTATTTACGTGACTGGCCCCCAAATATGTCTCTGATAGGCAAAAAGTAAAAGAACTTATGGACTATGACTGTGTATCAGTGGTTGGCCCCATGTTTGTTCCCCACCATTATCTACAAAATCTGAAGTTAGTTTTAAAAGGCAGAAGGCCTGCTTCCTACTCTATCAAAGGAAAAACATAGTCTAAACATTGACCCATTTTAGCCACGTTAGCTGAGTTTATGAAGATTTTTTTTCTAGAAGTATATGCCTTTAAACTAGAAACACAAAGACCTATAGGTTTAAAGATGCATTTGATTGTATAGCTCTGAGTCCTTGGGTCTGTCTGTGTGGATAGAATTGTGAATATGAATGCAGGTAGTTGTGGAGGCCAGAAGAGGGCATTGGATCTCCTGGAGCTGGAGTTACAGGTGGTTGTGAGTTTGCCAAGGTATGTTCTGGGAACGAAATTCCAGTAATATGAAAGAGCAGCATATGATCTTATGCTATGTCCACCATGGCCTTGCTAGGGACAGAATGCCATGGTTCCTGCCCCCATGGGTCTCCACGAGTGTCGATGGCTGCTGTGCGCATAAGACTTACTTGTATAATGGACATATTTTTACATTCCTCCTTCAAGGAATGTCCTCCCTGTGAACATCGTTAGTGACTCCATGATCATCAGAGACAGCTTGAGTCAGGGAGGCAAAGGTGTGGCTAATGTCTCAGCAGAAGGCTGAGTGCTGGGACCTTCAGGGCAGCCCTTTAGGCTGTGTGTGTGAGAAAGATCTCTAAAAGCATGGGTTTGAAAATATGTAATTTCTCAACTACGCAAAATATAAGGATGAAATACAAATTGCATAAGGAGCTTCACAGATCTAAAAGAACAGAGGCAGCTGTGCTGTGAGCCAGCTTGTCAGAAAGATACTAAGGAAGGAGAGAAAGAGATTTAGGTGATTAAGGGAGATCCCACCCAGCTAAGTTTTCTGCATTTGAGCTTACAAAGGCAGACAGATTCCTGAGTTCAGGGTGGGCCTGGGGCAGAGGAAGGATGGGTCTAGACATGGTAGAAACGTTAATTTCTGTGCTTAACAGAGGCAGGCAGATCTCTGAATTCTTTTGCAATGTTAAAGAAAAAAATATGTGCCTGCTGTCTCCTAGGGATCAAAGGGCTTGGGTCATGAGATGCTGATTCGTAGGAAAATCAAAAGGAAACCTGGAGTAAATGACTGGATTGGTATGTAAAATAAAAGACTGGGCTTATGGTCTGCAAGGGATGAGCTATCCAGAGAAATTTTTAGAATAACAAGAGAGAACTGCTTGGAGAACTGTCACAACCATAAACTAGAGAGAGATCTGTCTGGAGATCTCCAGAGAAAGCAGAACATTTAGAAAACAATCTGGAAAGGTGTCTGGATCAGAACACAGACCACCAGTTTGGACCCATGATTTGACTTCAAGTCGTTTGATTTTGCTGCTCCCAGACACCTCTTTCTTAGAACCTTTCTCCAAGCTGAGGCTGGTCCTTGCCAATTTTAGTCACTAAACCACCTGTCCAGCTCCAAACACATAGCCTTTATAATCCAAAGGAATGCTACTTTCAGATGACATTTGGGGCTGGAGAGATCCTAGCCAGTTAAGAGCCCTGTTTACTCTTCAGAGAACCAGGGTTCTATTCCTACCACCCACATGTTGGGTCCCAACTGCCTCAACCCCAGTTCCAGAGGATCTTCTGCCCTTGTCTGGCCAATATAGGTACTGCATGCATGTCGTGCACAGACACATGTAGCCAAAACACACATACACATAATAATTTTTAAAAATACTGCTAAAGTATGGGTGAAATTATTAGTAGAGAGTGTCATCTTGTTGTATAGACAGATTCCTGCTCATTTCACCTGGCCAATCATATTATTTACATGACTGCCCCCCAAATCTGTTTCCTCTACAAGGAAAGGGAAAGTACTCATGGACTGTGACTATGTATCAGTGCTGAGCCTTTACCCAGTATTGCAAGGCTTGTGTTTGCTCTCCACCATCACACAGAAAAGCTTAAGTTATTTTTTTAAAAGTCTGCCTCCTTCTACTCTATCAATAGGAAAAAAAATGGTCTGAACATTGAAATTCGAATTCTACTATTGATTAAAAGAGAGCCATGTCAATTCTATCGATCAGAAACTAACTGGATGCTAAAGTAAATAGAAAACAACTTCAAGTTGCGAACTGTCTAATATCCTACTTTGCCCAGGGAAATATAGCAAAGAAAAATGCTTGAAAGTTAGAGGTAGAATATTTGTAAAAATAACTTTGGAAAAACTTAGCCGGGCAGTGGTGGTGCAAGCCTTTAATCCCAGCCCTTGGGAGGCAGAGGCAGGCGGATGTCTGAGTTCGAGGCCAGCCTGGTCTACAGAGAGAGTTCCAGGACAGCCAGGGCTACACAGAGAAACCCTGTCTTGGAAAACAAAATCAAAAAAATAAAAAACAAAAACAAAACAAAAAGGAAAAACTTGAATTATGCAGGAAAGAGGTTGTCTGGGAAGAAAATGGAGCAAGTTGCCTCTGAGAGAACTGAAGCAGGAAAGAAGTCACTACAAGGCTATTTTCATGGAAGAGATTCCTGAACTAGGTTAAAAAGACTTCTATTCTCTTAAGTCTGGCCTAGGAGCCTCTGATTTTGGCAATCCAAGAACAACACACATATGAGAAGACATACAATTTGGGCTAGAAAGATGGCTCAATAGTTAACAAAAATTCAGTGAATTTAAGTAATTTGTCTGAGATCACAGAACATGGTCAACAACAACAACAACAAAGCAAAACAAAACAACAAAAACCCATAGCAGGTTTGAGATTTAAATTTAAGTCTGTTTCACCACAAAGATCTAGCCTGGAGTTACTACTGTGTTCTCTATCTGGTGGAAATTTCACTGCACATCTGAGGGCTCAGAGACAGCATTGTGGAAAGAAAAACTGAAAGAGACCAGTGTCTGACAAACTGTTGGCTCTCAGAAATGTTTGTTTGTTTGTTTTTCGAGACAGGGTATCCCTGTGTAGCCCTGGCTGTCCTGGAACTCACTCTGTAGACCAGGCTGACCTCAAACTCAGAAATCCACCTGCCTCTGCCTCCCAAGTGCTGGGATTAAAGGCATGCGCCACTACTGCCCGGCTCAGAAATATTTGTTGACTAAATAAGTAAACCATTGCTTTTGTTTGAAATTATAAGTGCTTTTTATTTTATAATTAATATTTTTAAATGAATTTTTAATTTTTTTCTGTGGGGTGTATGAGTGTGTTGTGTGTGTGAGAGAAAGAGAGAGCTAGAGAGAGAGAGAGAGAGAGAGAGAGAGAGAGAGAGAGAGAGAGAGAGAGAGATCAGAAAAGACAGTTGTGAGCTGTCAGTGCTGGAAATTGAACCCAAGTTCTTCTAGAAGAGCAGCCAGTGCTCTTAACCACTGAACCATCTCTCTAGCTCCCATTTGTTTATTTTGGAACAGGTTCTCATATAGCAAAGGCTGTGTAGCCAAGGGTGACCGGGAACTCCACATCCTCCTGAGTGGTAGGATTACAGGCTTGTATTATTATTACACTGGGCACGGCATGTTAGTTTTTTTAAAAAAGGATGTATATTTTTGTCTTTTTATAAAATCCATGTTAAAATCCCTATTGTCAGCCAGAACTTGCCCTCCCTGGGAGCTTTTCTCCTAGCAGCTCACTGCAGTGCCAGCAAGCATTGCCCAGTCTATAGATAAGTAAACAAGAATACACCTCCCCAGGGCCTTTACCCTGGAGCTTCTCTTCACCTGCTAGCCTCCCAGGAGGCAGAGGTAGCTGTGGTAATATGCATCGGATTGGAGCCTAGGATTTCTCTTTATCTTGTCCCTATATAGCTGTTATGGGGACACTTTTCCAGTGAGCATGGCTGGAATGGTCCAACTATAAATCTTCCTTCAGCCAAAATGCCATTTGCCTGGGCTCGCTGGGGTCAGAGGACAAAAGTTCTTAGGTGTCACAGATTTTCTATTGCCCTCTCCACCTTTGTCTTCTATTGAGTCCCCTTTCTAGTTTTTTTTTTTTTCCTTGCGGGGCTCTACACATTCCCACATAAATATATGTGATATGAATGTAGAAGAAAGGGATGCAAGGGTTCAAGGGAGGACCATCAGAACTAAGTATATATGAGAATGCCATAAGGAAACTTGCTACTTGGTAAGCAAAAATTATAAACAATGAATAATTAAGACAAACAATTCTTGGAGAGCATTTCAGTAAATGTGGCCTCTTTTTCATATTCCTGGATTTTCAGACAAGATACATTTTCTAAGAATATTTGCCTGCCTGTATGCATGCATTCATCACTGTGCCCTCCAGCTGCAGTGGGTGCTTCTGTCCATGGGCTCTGCTGAGCATTATGCACTGGCTATCAACACCAGTTAAAAAGCCATTTCCACAGAACAGTTAATTTGAGTGTGCTGACATTTTTAGGGTTAAAATAATGTCGAACATCTTCCTTGATTCTATCTCCTCCTCAGCTGAACCCACTACTTTAAGTAAACGAACTCAATTTACATTTCCATTTAAAAGCTAAAAATACACACAAGTAAATGTAGATTGGGTTGAACACAATAGTGGAATGCAGGCATTTAATGACAGCAATTTTGACGTCTGAAGGTCGTAACTAAATTTCTCCTTTTCCTACAAATCCTAATCTTCTCCATGTGAAGATAGGTAATTACCACTAGTCACAACAAATACTATTTCTCAGAATGCCTGGCTTATTAAAAACGGTTCGAGGGAGCTCTGGCATCAGCTCAGTCTTTTCTAATGATTTCCAATTGCAGCATCCTTCAGATACCCAGGTAGAATCCCAGTCAAGGACTGACTTGCATCTGGATCAAAGCTTTAAAACAGCTCCATTTAAGACCTCTATTGGGTTCCTTTTCTATTCAGGCCATTCCACACCACCTATTACCTCCCACTGTGCCCCCATCCACACCAACCTCTGTCTGTCCTTGCTCTGTGCCATCAACATGCTTCTTTCACACCCTTGTGACATACATCATGCCAGCTGCATTCCAGGTCTAGGCACAAAAGCCTTCTGGATCATGTTGGTCTAGTAATCTTCAAGAAATTCAGCTCTACCCCTTCTCAGCACCTTCAAGAGTGCCTGCTGTCTCTCATCTTTCTTTCTTTCTTTCTTTCTTTCTTTCTTTCTTTCTTTCTTTCTTTCTTTCTTTCTTTCTTTCTTTTTAAATTAGATATCGCTGTGTATGTGTGTGTGTAAGAGAGAGAGTGTGTTTACACACATGCCACAGTGCTCCCATGAAGGTCAGAGGACAGCCCCGGGGAGTCAGGTCTCTCCTTTCTTCTTGTAGATCTAAAGGATCAAATTCAGGGTTGGTAGCATGTGCCTTTCTCCATCTTCTCACTGGCCCAACCTCATGTAAATAATTCTATCTTATTTCACATACCCTGGTGGCCATTTACCCCAGTGAATCAAGTCCCAAACTAGTGTGAAGCAACGTCCTCCAGAATTCCATTTGAAATCTTAACCCCAGAGACACCCTGGCCTCTCATTGATACATCCCCACCACTGATCAGTGAGTTCACCATTGCCACCATTGTCTTTGTCATCGTCATCAATGTTATCATGTGTTCATGTATGATATACAGGTTTGAGTGTGGGCACACATGTGCACAGTACTCAAGTGGAGGTCAGACAACAACTTTTAGGAGTCTATTCCCTCTTTCCATCATAGGATCCAGGAATCAAACTCCTGTTGACAGCCTTGTGTAGCTGGGCCATCTCAGCAGTTCATGTTACCATCATTTATAACTTGAATGCCCATGGTTTGACCCTTCCAACACTCACTCTTACCTCAATCTCTCAGGCTCTTCAAGTCTAAGAAACTTAATATTCCATGTTTTACTTTCTGGAAATTTGTATCAGTATGAGTTCCTCTTGTTCCATTTCCCTGTTCGAAGGCCATAATGTTTCTGTGCTAATTTTCAGTGCTTTGCATGGCACACATTCTTTTTTTTTTTTTTTTTTTTTTTTTTTGGTTTTCTGAGACAGGGTTTCTCTGTATAGCCCTGGCTGTCTTGGAACTCATTCTGTAGACCAGGCTGGCCTCGAACTCAGAAATCTGCCTGCCTCTCACATTCTGTGTAATAATTAAAAGTATAGAATGTGGAGTTAGGATATGAGGTTTCAAACTTTATATTTGAAACCTACCAGCTCTGTTTCCATGGGAGAAGCTTATCAGTGTGCCTGTGTCTCATTTGTGTTCTGTATAAAATAGACATGCTGATACTAGGACTTCAAATTGTTCTTGAGATTATCACACTTAGAATACTTGGCACACACCTAACAGAGTACTTCTTAATAATAATTGTCATCACAGAGTGGAAAAACAAACAGGTAGTTTTCTTTTTCTATTGTTTGTCGTACTGGGGATTGTGTCTTAGAGCAAATACTCTTAACAGTGGGCTCTTTCTCTCTCCCTCAGATAGACTGCTTTCACAAGAGAAAGAACTTAAAAGCTTCAATTATTCTGACTGATGATGACAAATGAAAAAATGAGAATTAAAATGGACAGAAAGCAAATTTTAAAGTGAGGTTTTATTTTCCCATGTTTTGTTTTTTCCCTGAGATATCAGTATATTAGTTATTTGGGCATATTATTATTATTATTATTATTATTATTAAATATTAGATTAAAATATAATATAAATCTAGAAAAAATCACTGGCCTCACTTTACTGTTGAACATTTATGTATGAAAAGCAGGCCTTGAGCATAGACGATCTACCGTGTTGCTCACACACTGTGAAAAAAAAGATGCTCTGAAGCTCTGTTTCCCCAGTGAACTTGTCCAGAGTTAGTTCAAAAGCCCTGGTACTCTCACCTGTTACATTTGTTCCCCTTGAAGGTGATTTTGAGGTGCCACAATCAAAATGTCCCTTTATAGGAAAATGAACAGAATTCCCAACTACTAAACAAATTAACCCCAGACTCAGAAAGTCAAAAATCTCATACTCTTTCTTCATCCACAGGTCTTAGGTTATACTGTTTTTCTGTATGTACAGTGTGAGTAGGTATAGGTATAGGCTTAAAACTGGGAAGAGAACCTAAGAGTGGGGTTGTTGAGGAAGAGAGGAATGCAATAGGGCACATGGGAAATAAATGATGAAAGAAGGTTTGTGGGGGTGGAAGGGTGGGATCCAGGGATGGAGGAGTACAGGGAGGAGAAGAATCAATGAAGAACTGTGTTTGAAAACACCCCTGAAAGAGAATACAGCCTACTAAATCCACAGAGACTGAAGTGCCAATAATGGAGCCGACAAGGGTCATAGCTGTTAGCTTGGTGTTTTTGTTGAACTCCCAACAGTGGTAGTGAAGGTCTGTGACTCTTTTGCCTGCTCTTGGGAGTCTTTTCCTCGGATTGGGTTGCCTTGTCCAGCCTTGATATGAGAGCTTTTGCTTTGTCTTATTGCATCCCGTTTTGTTGTGTTTGGTTGCTGTCTTTTGAAGGCTTTCTATTTTTGGATGGGAGATGGATGGGAAGTGGATCCAGGAGAGAGGGGAGGAGGGAGGATCTTGGAGGAGTAGAAGGAGGGGAAACTGTGGTCAGGATGTATTGTATCAGAGAACAATCTATTTTCAATAAAAAAATGCCCATGTGAAATGTAATACTATGTGTCCTGATTTAAAATTAATCAATAAAATATTCCAGGCCGCTTTAAAAAATAACATATGGATATATTAATATTTCCCTTGCAAACGTAGATATATACAGATACAGTAGAGTCAGTCAGAGTCCTTGCTGTCTAGGATAGGAATATTCCAATGGACAAGGAAGGATGGGGTGAACAACAGGATATAGGAAGCAAAGGAGCATTGAAGCAGCCTTCAACTATTTAATACAGTCGTTTTTAGGCAGTTATTCTCTATATTTGCACACATATACATGTATACATACTGTTTCCTAATTATTATCAGGAATTATGAGGAAAACTAACAGGCTTACAGATGACAGTATTATTTTTTTAAAAAAAGCATTACTTTAGGCAGAAGGTGCCAAAGACTATGTTAAGGAATAAAAAGAAAACATATCTTTAGGCCCTGACAAAATATTCTCCATGCCTCAATTTTAAAATGAAAATGAATGCTTTGATCCCACTAAAATCAGGGACTAAACAAGGCTGCTCACTCTCTCCCTACCTATTCAATATAGTACTCAAAGTCCTAGTCAGAGCAATTAGACAACAAAAGGAGATCAAAGGGATATGAATTGGAAAGAAGTTAAAATATCACTACTTGCAGATGATATGATAGTATACTTAAGTGACCCAAAAAATTCCACCAGAGAGCTCCTAAACCTGATAAACAACTTCAGCAAAGTAGCTGGATATAAAATTAACTCAAGCAAATCAGTGACCTTCCTCTACACAAAGGATAAACAGGCAGAGGAAGAAATTAGGGAAACCACACCCTTCACAATAGTTACAAATAATATAAAATACCTTGGTGTGACTCTAAGTAAGCAAGTGAAAGATCTGTATGACAAGAACTTCAAGTCTCTGAAAAAGGAATTGAAGATCTCTGAAGATGGAGAGATCTCCCATGCTCATGGATTGGCAGGATTAATATAGTAAAAATTGTCATCTTGCCGAAAGCAATCTACAGATTCAATGCAATCCCCATTAAAATTCCAACTCAATGCAGAGACTAACTATGGAGCAGAGACTGAAGGAAGGGCACTCCAGCCTGATATAGCTGTCTCCTGAGAGACTCTGACAGTACCTGACTAATACAGAGGTAGAGGTTCACAGCCATCCATTGAACTGAGTACAGGATCCCCAATGAAGGAGTTAGAGAGGGAACCAATGGAGTTAAAGGGTTTGCAGCCTCTTGGGACGAACAATATGGACTGACCAATGCCCTCAGAACTCCCAGGGACTAAACCACCAACCAAGGACTATACATGGTGGGACTGATTGTTCTGGCAGCATGTGT
>JADRCC010240310.1:0-12501 GCA_019843855.1 Hylomyscus alleni | reverse complement strand
CAAATCCTTTTGGTGATCCTAACTTATCACAACCTATAATGCCAATTCAACAAAATGTGGTAGACATTTTATTTGTGCGAACAAGTTATGTGAAGAAAATTATTGAAGACTGCAGTAACTCTGATGAGACTGTCAAATTGCTTCGCTTTTGCTGCTGGGAGAATCCTCAGTTCTCATCTACTGTCCTCAGTGAACTTCTTTGGCAGGTTAAGAAATCATAACCATTATTAAATGTCTATGATTTGATTTATTACCCATATATACATTATTCACTGTGTCTTAACCTATTTCTAGGTTGCGTATTCCTATACTTATGAACTCCGGCCCTACTTGGATCTGCTTTTACAAATCTTACTGATTGAAGACTCCTGGCAGACTCACAGGTGGATACTTATTTTTTTATCAGGCTAATTAGACTTAGTCCCAGGTGTTACATATACTTGAAATTGACCACTCCCACATGTAAAAATAAATAAAACAAAACCACCCTAGGGTTCTAGTGAATGTTCACTGTTATAGGAAAGAACTAAAAACAGAAGTGACTACCAGTTTCTCCAGATTTTCTTAGGTTTTTCTTTTTTCCTCGTTTCCTGGGTTTCATACTTAATATATTAACATCATTCAACTGAATTGTTTTTTAATTAAAGAAAACTAGCAATAGACTTTGTATACATATGAATTTATTAATAAATCCAGGGGCTGGAGAGATGGCTCAGTGAGTAAGTGCTCTTCCGTAGGTCATGAGTTCAAATCCTAGCAACCACATTGTGACTCACAACCACCCGTAATGAGATCTGACACCCTCTTCTGGTGCGACTGAAGACAGCTACAGTGTACTTAATTATAATAATAAATAAATCTTTGGGCCTGAGCGAGCAGGGCCGAGTGAGCAGAGGTCTTAAAAAAACAAAAAAGTCAATTCCCAACAACCAGATGAAGGCTCACAACTATCTACAGCTACATTGTGTACGCATATACATAAAATAAATAAATCCTTAAAAAATTAAAATAAATCCAAGGATTGTTTTAGGTTTAGAACTAGCCTCATAACATAATCTGTAGTTATTTAATGGTAGTTCTGGTGAGCAAAGCATAAAGACACATGCTTTTAATCCCAGTACTTGGGGAGTTGAGCAGTCAGATCTGTGAGAGTTTGAGGCCAGCTGTTGTGAGTTCAAGGTGGCTCAGCTGAATTTGATCTCATATGGTTAAAGGAGAAAACCAGGTTTTCTCCAGCTGCGGGCACACACAAGAATGTGTTTGGGGTGTTTTGGGTGGTAGTGGTGGGTTTTGTTGGTTGAGGGGGGTTGGGGTTTTGGTAGTTTTGTTTTTTAGTATCTTAATAAATATATACTGCTAGATTAACATTGAACTTAACAGCCAGCACTCTTAACACCTCTCGCCTAATGTGAGCTTCTCTAGTGCACACTTTCTGTAACATAACACTAGACAGTACTTCTGTGCTGAAGGCCAATTACAGCAGCAAAAGAGGACACCTGTTCGTAGTTTGAACCTGAAACAAGACAAAGTCACTTTATTCAACCTCTGCTAGGAAAGCGTGAGTTCTGAGCAACTTGAATTATTTGCTTGCTGTCTAGTTATAGATAGCTAACAAAGCACATTAAGTACTTATTTTTGCTTTGGGCTGTTTGTTTGTTTGTTTGTTTTATGTTAGATACACAAGGTTTCACTGTGTATCCAAAGCTGTGCTGGAACTCACTCTGTAGACTAGGCAGGCCTCACAGAGATCTGCCCGTATCTGCCTCTCAAGTGCTGGGATTAAAAGTTTTAAATACTGATTTTTAAGATTATCCATTCTAGGGGCTATAAGAGATGGTTAGGCCATTAAAAATACTTGTTCTTATAGATGACCAGGTTTGGTTCCCCAACACCCACATAGTGGCTAAGGCACCCACCAAGCATATATGTGGTACATATATGTACATGTAGGAAAAACACTTATACATATAAAGTAATAGAAATATTTTAAATATGAATTTTTATCATTGTTTCAAATTACTGTTATAAAAATAGCAGTAAGCAAAAAAAAAAATCAGTTTTCTTGAATCCAAAATGTTCTAAACTGTCACCATTGATACTTCTTAGATGATTTTAATACAGTCAAGCATCTAGTATTTTTGTTTTTAAAATAGCATATTCCAAGACAGAGGTGGGCAGATAGATGTGAGTTCCAAGCCAGTCAAGGCTATACATAGTAGCAAGATGTAGATACATCTAAGTTCTCTTTTAGCATATGATGTGATGAAAACATAGGTTGGGTTAAATGAAAGAAGTATCAAAAGTAGTAAGTAAAAACTCATGACTAATTTAAGTTTGAACATAATCTCATACTGTAACTTTTTTTTGTTTTTTTGTTTTTTTTTTTTTTAGTTTGGTAAGTAGGTCTTAAGTATTTATAATGTCCTCCATGAGTCCTGCATTATTAGACATGAGGAAGCAACACAAAGATAGTACTGATTAAAGATGGTGTTTGGAAAACTTGTATTAGTGGGAAGAAAGTATGATATGGCAAAGTAGTGTTTTAACACTTTATATCAGTTGACAAAAATAAAGGTAAGGTTGGGGTGGCTTAGTGGCAAAGCACTTATCTAAAATGGGTTAGACCACCCATCAGCCTCTGCATTGCTGTCCCCAACACAAAATTTGAGAAGTAGAGTTTATATGCAGTATCTTAGATAAAATAGCTAGAAGCCTATACCCATTTAAACACTCTTGGTTGCCCCTGACAACATCCTTGCTTCTTTAAGTTTGCCTGTTATAATCATTTTGCCAAAATACAACATTTAACATTTTGTGTCTAATTAATTACAAGGATCCTTTACATACAGCATTCCTTTCTAGTGCTCAATAATACTTAGTCTTACAGGTATATGTCATATTTTGTTTATTGGCAGGTAATCTTTAACAAAATAAACATGTGATCTCAGCAGTTTGGAGGCTGAGGCAGTCATATTGAGAGGTCAAGACAATTCTGGGCTGCATAATGAAACCCTGTCTCAAAAGCAAAAGACAAAAATGACTTAAAGCAAATTATTCTCAACTACAGTGTCTGTGTTAACTTTTAAAAGTTTGTGTTACTCTTGAGTTCTGAATTTGCTTCTAGTGATCTATTTAAACTTCATATGGAAAGCAATTTGAACAAGTAAAGTTAGTAAGGATACAGACTTGAGTCAGAATAGTTGACAACTGTATGACCCTAGGCAAGCTGTATCTATTTCCCCATCTGCTCAAAGGTTTAATAGTAGTACTTACTGATATGGAACAACTGAACCCACAGACATTACTGAGTGGCATGTAATAAACTCAGTAAATATTAGCTTCTTTTAATTTTTAGAAGTTTTATCTTCCATCTGATTGTTTTTCAGAATTCATAATGCCCTTAAAGGAATTCCAGATGACCGAGATGGGCTGTTTGACACAATTCAGCGTTCTAAGAATCACTATCAAAAAAGAGCATATCAGTGTATAAAATGTATGGTAGCCCTCTTTAGCAGTTGTCCTGTTGCTTACCAAATCCTGCAGGTAAGGGTGTTTTCTTATTTCATAGAAATTTAAATCAAAGTTTAAAGATACTGTTTTAAAAGGCTGTAGTTCTGTGGTATGCTGCTTACCCAGAATGTACAATTCCCCAACATGACAATAAGAAAGAAAGGAAAGATGACATTAAGAGCCTGTTTTAATCCAGGTATTTGGGGGGGGGGTGAGGTGAGCATCTATAATCCCAGAATTAGAGGCTAAGACAGGGGAACAACCACAGGTTTGACAACAACCTGAGCTATATAACAATTACGAGACAGCCAAAGTTACCATAGCAAAACTATTTCAAGAAAAAAAAAAACAGAATCCTCAGTTTGTGGGCTTATGATTTTAAATTATCTTTGATATACTCCTAGTCCTCTTAAATGTACATGATTTTATTTACTTTTGAAGGGCAATGGAGATCTTAAAAGGAAATGGACCTGGGCAGTGGAGTGGCTTGGAGATGAACTTGAAAGAAGACCATACACTGGCAATCCTCAGTACACTTACAACAATTGGTCTCCTCCAGTGCAAAGCAATGAAACATCAAATGGCTATTTCTTGGAGAGATCACACAGTGCTAGGATGACACTTGCAAAAGCTTGTGAACTCTGTCCTGAGGAGGTAAAAAAAGCCACCAGTCTACAAGAAATAGAAATGGAAGAAAGCAAAGTAATTCTTTATAGGCCATTGACTGTGTATTAATGATAGTGTTGTTTATTAAGATCATTGCTAGACTTGTGTTTGCTTTTAATGTGTAGTGATATATTAATGAGGATGCCTCCATCTGGAGAAATTACTGTGCTATTAGAAATTATTTCCAGGGGGCTGGAGAGATGGCTCAGTGGTTAAGAGCACTGACTGCTCTTCCAGAGGTCCTGAGTTCAATTCCTAGCAACCACATGGTGGCTCACAACCACCTGACATCCTCTTCTAGTGTGTCTGAGGACAGCTACAGTGTACTCATATAAATAAAGTAAATCTTTAAAAAAAAAAAAGAAATTATTTCCAGGGCTGGCAAGATGGCTCAGTGGGTAAAGAGCACTGACTGCTCTTCTGGGGGTCCTGAGTTCAGATCCCAGCAACCACATGGTAGCTCACAACCACCCGTAATGAGATCTGACGCCCTCTTCTGGTGCATGTGAAGACAGCTACAGTGTATTAGGCCGGATCGAGCAGGGCCAGAGCGAGCCTGAGTTTAATTCCCAATAGCCACATGATGGCTCACGGCCATTTGTACAGCTACAATGTACTCATACACATAAAAAAAAATATTTCCAGAAGAACCCAAATTAGGAAATTTGAATTGTTTTTTAAACCTTTATGTGTATGGGTGTTTTATCTATGCACCATGTGCCTGCCTGGTGCCCATTGAGGCCTGAAAAAAGGATAGTGGATCCCTTGCAACTGGACTTAACAGATTGTTTTGAGCTTGCCATGTAAGTGTTGGCAGCTTGGGTCCTCTAGAAAACAAGAAGTGATCTTTATTAAAATATAATTGCATTCCCTCCTCTTTCAGCTATTCCCATACATCTCCTTGCTCTGTCTCAGATCCATGGCTTCTTTTTCTTTAAATGTTACATGAATCTATAAATAACAACTCGTTCAGAATATATATAAAGTTATTTATATGTTTATGACTTTAGATCTGACCATTTGGTATTGGATAATCAATTGGGGGACTCTTCCCTGGGGGATATAGTTTTTCTGCTTTCAGCATTCCTTGTTTGCCTATCTAAGGTTGAAGACTCATGAAGCTTCCTCCATCCATATTAGCATGTCCATTGTTTAGGCATCCATGTTGTTCAGACTCCTTGGATATACCTTCCCTGGCATTTCTAGGCAACGTAGTTCACACGGGACTTCTGTCCCCCTGGCTCTTAGAATCTTCTGCACCTTCCATGTTTGGGAAGGTGCCCTGAGCCGTAGATATAGAAGTTATAATCACAGTTTTTAAGAGTTGTTACTAAGTTAACAAAGTCAGCAGTAAGCTTGATGTTGCCTACATAATTATTTTTCTTTAAAATTAGGAACCAGATGACCAAGATGCCCCAGATGAGCATGAATCACCTCCACCAGAAGATGCTCCATTATACCCCCATTCCCCTGGATCTCAGTATCAGCAGGTAAACAGGAGTCAGATGGTGGGGTTAACCTCTACAGTGGTTCTCAACCTTAATGCTGCAAGCCTTTAATACAGTTTCTCGTTTTGTGACACCCCCCAACAATAAAATTACTTTGATTGCTACTTCATAACTGTAATTTTATACTGTTATGAATCATGATGTAAACATGAAATATGCAGGATATCTGATTATATCCCTGTTAAAAGGTCATTTAACACTCCCCCACCCCACAAAGGTGTTGAGAACCACTACTCTAGAACCAATTTCATGCTTGATTATAAAGGCTTTTTGCCATTACTCTGGACTAACTTTGGGAGCATTTTCAGAAGAATGGGTTGGGGTATAGTCATGGTACAAATTTGAATTTGCCCCAGGAATATGGTTCCCTTACCAAATAGGTATGTCTTGTACTAGTATAGAATGAGTAAAACTGTCAATATAAAATGATAATCATTCCTTAGTGTGAAGGATTATAATGACATTTCTTGTTAAACTAAGTCTGCAAGTAAATTCTAAAAACAACTAAGCTATAACAGTGAAGTGATGTTGTTGCTTAATTACACTGAGATTTCATTGAGAGTGAAAATTACTGGGAATTTGACATTTGATTAATTGATGAATTATACCTACAAAATAATTACTTACAAAAGTAAGATAAAGAAATAATATCCTGAGTTGTTACAGGCGGTAGTGGTGCACACCTTTAATCCCAGCACTTGGGAGGCAGAGACAGGCGTATTTCTGAGTTTGAGGACAGCCGGGGCTATACAGAGAAACCCTGTCTTGAAAAACCAAAAAAAAAAAAAAAGAAAAGAAAAGAAAGAAAGAATATCCTGAATGGGAACTTTCCTAAAATGTAGATATGACCAAGTCAAATGTTTTTTTTTGGAGAGGGGTGATAGTACACAAATGGCAATTCACTTTCTGGCATGGTGCAGAGTACTAAAACTCAAGAGTGTATGACTTGCCTTTAATCCCAGTACTTGAGAGACAGAAGTGGGCAGATCTCTGAGTTTGAAACCAGCTGGGGCTATATATTAAGACCCTGTCTTAATATATAGGTGGTTAGGGGCAATAGTGGCACATACCTTTAGTCCCAGTACTTAGGAGGCATAGGCAAGCAGATCTCCTCAGTTTGAAGACAGCCAGGGTTACACAGAGAAACCTGTCCTGAAAAAAAAAAATTGGGGCTGAGAGTGAGATCTACCACCTGTAATCTTCAAAAGTCCCCAGGTGCTGCCTTGAGATTAGCACTGAAGGTAGCCTTAGGTTTTAGGGTGTAAATGAAACCACAGGGAATAGTGTGTGGAGCTAAAATCTTGGCCTGCCTTGTAGGGATCTTGTGGGGATATAAAGACCACCTAACCGTGTATTTAAAAAGATGAAAGTAAGTTATTGTGATACTTCTGTAATTCTACTGCTTGGGAGAGGCAGACAGAACCTAGTTGACATAGAGAGTCTTTGTACTTTCTTTTTTTTCTTTGCTCTTTTTTTTTTTTTTTTTTTTTTTTGAGACAAGAGTTTCTCTTGTCTAACAGCTCTCAATGTCCTGGAACTCACTTTGTAGACAAGGCTGGCCTTGAACTAAGAAAATACACCTGCCTCTACCTCCTGAATCTTGGATTTAAAAGCATGCACCACCATGCCTGGCAACACAGTTTAAAGACCAGCACAAGTAGTACATCTTTTTAAAAAAAAAGTCAGGGAATCATGACAGTAGTTACTTTGCTCAATCCCAAGAAAGCTCATACATTAATCTAGCCTTGTGATTTCAGTGACAATAATTAACATTAACAGTTCTGTCTACATAGCAATTGTACTTATGGTCAGTCAGGTTTATGCTGTGAGAGTGAGTTCATGTAGGCTAGCCCTCACGTCATTCTTTGTGATGAGTAAGTCAAGAACAGTAATGGAGTATTTTAATTTGTCAGGCTTAAACCTAAATTTTTGGAACTGGGCTGGCAACATGGGTTAGTGGGTAAAGGCACTTGCTGCACAAGCTCCACCTGAGTTCAGACCCTAGGATCATTATGGTAGTAGAAAAACAGCTCCTTCAAGCAATCAAAGATTTATATATACCTACCTAGTCATGTGTTTTTTAGGGTTCCAAGATTTGTATTTGCCTGTAAGACTTTTCTCTTTTCAATTGATGTTGTAAGTCCTAAGAGTAAAAGAAATGTTCCTGTTCCCACCCATTTCAACTCATGATTTTAAAGTATGCTTACTGCTGCAAAGGTTGGGTTTTTTTTCCTATATTTATTTTGCCATGTTTAATTAATATATTGTGCAAGTAAGTTATCAGAGACTCAGGTGTCAGATCCTCCTATAGCTAGAGTTATGCCAGTTTAAGCCACTTGTAGGGGTGCAAGGAACCCATCTGTCCTGTTGCTTACCAAATCTTGAAGGTATCCTGCTGATGGTTCCCCGTCTGACTAGTACATAGTCTTACCTTTGATCCATTTCTCCAGCCATGAAAAATTTGTCATACACAGATTTCTTTTCCCTTTCAGAATAACCATGTGCATGGACAGCCATATACAGGCCCAGCAGCACATCACATGAACAACCCTCAGAGAACTGGCCAACGAGCACAAGAAAATTATGAAGGCGGTGAAGAAGTGTCCCCACCTCAGACCAAGGATCAGTGAAATGCACATATTAACTGGTTCCATCAAGACTGTGCACCCAGGCCTTACAGTCCAACTTTTTTCTGTGTCTGGCTAATATTTCAAACTAGAAAAACTATTCCTAATCAACATGGAGTGGAGAGTTTATTCATTGTCTTATCTGCAGAAATTTGCTGTCAATATATAACCCGCCTGCAGTGGAAAGTGTATAGTGTTTTGTAATAAATGGCCTGATGCTAATGTGTAAATGGCAAAGGTGTATATAGTATATTAATGTTTGACTGTTAATTCTTAAGCAAGAAACTTTTTTTTTCTTTGTGAGACTCACAGATCTACAAAACTACATTAATTTTCTTGTTATACCTACTGCTGTCTGCAGCCATTGTTGCCTACCTTGTGGCAGTTGGATCACCTCCTTTACAAAAACAAAAGGTAAATCAACATCAACAAAACAACCCATTCATTCATGTCACATCAATAGTTTTGTGTTCGTTGTTTGCCACTGGAGTCAATTTTACTATGAGCAATGTAAGGCTAATTATCTTTTGATTTATTGGTTGATGTGGAAAATTGGTGATGTACTATGTTTCTAGTCTTTTTCATTGCCTTTTTATTCTGATGTTAGGTTAATCACTTTGAAGCTATAGATATGCTGTAACATTTAGCATGGCTTCACACAAGTTAGTGTAGCCAGTGAAGAAATATTACCATAATGACTGCAGTTGCCCAGACATGGCATCTGCATTGCTCAGAGCTTTCCTTCTTAAACCCTAGATTATAAAATACAGACTGAGGGAGAACTGTGGCAAGCAAGCAGTTCTCTATTACACGCGTGTTCTTCTCATGTTTGACAGTGCGATCTCTGAGTAGAATAAAGAACACTTAAACTTGGTAATGGGAATTTTGAAAGATTTAAAACAAATACACAAAAATTTGCTACGCCAGTATGCTGGCTAGAGCCTAGTAGACTGTATTTGGTGTGCTTGTTTCATTCTTTGCTAGAGCTTACTAAGTGACTCTTTTCAAACTGTCCTTCTTGCTGGATCCCAGTGATGTGGAAGTCCTCAGAATCCCACAATCTTTAGAGTACCTCTGCACCAAGGTCTCTGGCTGATTCTCTGCTCAGTCTTAATTTTACTTGAAAGCAAAAATTGTCCTAGCTCCTTTTCCATTATTCCAAAAATTTTAACATTCAAAGCAGGGTCTAATTTAAAAAATAACTGGTAGTTAATATAATTGAGGAATTAAATTTTAGAGTAAACAATTTGAATAAAGATAAGGAATCAGTTAAAACTGTATTTCAAAAAAAATTGGTGACTTGAATATGTGTAATTTTTTGGAACCTGTCTAAAACCAAATACCCCTGCAAACAGATACAACCTACCCTATTTAAATATTTTGCTGTTTTATTTTATAGAAATTATTTTGCTGAATTTGCAAATAGAATTTGATTTAAGAAGAACTTTTTGTCCTGTGGTGTGTTTGGGGGTTTTGATACCTTCTCTTTTGTCTGCCTGTCTATTTTTTTTTGAGGACTGCATATTTCTAGAAAGCTGATTTCTGTGCCTAGCATGTGTAGATATAACCCACAGTGAAGATTTTAGTCTCGTTAAGTTTTTGTGCACAGAAAGATGGGGTCTTTGGCTCTTTACTAAAGACTTGGAGAACAGGATGTTGACGCTGTAAAAGTTCCCTAACAATCAATCTTGTACTTTTTGTATGTTTTATATACATGTGTATTTAATGAGCACAAGCTTGGTTGTATTTTTTACGATTCGGTTGATAGGAAAATGTTTTAAGGCTATAGTTGGCATTGATTAAAGCAGAAGCAAAATTGAGTATTATGTTATTTTGTGATTTTAAAGGGGTAGTATTTAAGATAAAGGTTTAGGTATCTTATTTGCAGTATTCCACAGTTCTGCTTCTAGACTTCTGTAATTTTAGCAACTTTTGACATCAGATAGATTCTGTTTACATCAGAATTTGCTTTTGTTTCGGTTTTTGGAGCCTGGGGATCCAGGACCTGAAGTACTCCAGGCAAGAGCTCTACCACTGAGCAACACCTCCAGCCTGAATTGAAGTTTGAGCAAAGTACAGTGTTTGCAATTCCAACTGGAAGTTTTTTAAAGTTCTTCAAGTAGTGAAGTAGGTTAGCTTTGTTTGGACGAGTAACTGGTACTAGTTATGTTATCTTACCATCTGACATGCAACTTTGGTATTTTCTGCTTCTTAAGAAAATTATGAAATACGTAAAACTTAGTGACTTCCTAGATAAGAAGAAAACTTGACATTTTCAAAGGCTGTGAATTTTTCTTGGAGGGATTCTATCCCCCGCCCCCAGTAGTTGCTTTAAGTGTATAAGCCCACCAGTTCCAGATGATGAGGGCTTATGAGTCATGGTTCCCTTCATTTGAGGAAGAGTGGGCCTGTGTCGTGACCAGGAGTGAGGGAAGGTGAACAGAGTTATTTTTGTTTGTTTGTGCAAATTATTTTCTATATTAACTCTTTAAGCATTAATGTATAACCGGAAATTTTAAGATGCATGTTATTGTAAGAGCAACATAGTGGTGATTTTGAGGTCTTTCTCTAAAACATAAGTGGCACATTTTAAATTTCAAGTCTTAAAGTGCCTGAAAGTTAATTGATTCTCTCAACTGATTTCTTTTGAGCCATATGTTTCCTTCTTTAAATGTTTGTTGCAGAATCACTAGCCTTCGTTTAAAGTACTCCCACATTTCTAAATGGCATGATTGCTCTATTGAAGACAGTAGAATCTGTTAACATAAGACTGAAGAGATTTTATTGTGCAACTGTGTAAACTGGGGCTTTGCCCAGTCGGATCTAAGTATTTTTGTGTACAACTTGGTGAACACCATATTGCTGCTGTTTCTAAGCCTCCACCTACCGAATTCTCATGTTCAGCATTGCAGAGGCAGAAATACAAGCATAATCATATATGGGCTTTGTTTCTTTTCATTGATTTTTCTCAGTGATGATTTCCCAGCCTTTTTTTTTGTCTCTTAGCTATAATTATACAGACCTAGAATTATTCAAATGTTTTCTATTTTCATGATTAACTTTTATTAGTGGACAATAACAACTTAAATCTTTAATCCTCATATTGATTAAAGATGAGGAGCCTTTTTTATTTGAATTACTTTTGTAAAGGAAAGCAACAGTCTGAATATTCAGGTGACTACTTTGGCATAGTTCTTTGGGTTTTTATTAGTATTTTTCAAGGTTATGTTTTCCCATGAACTATTTTACTTTGTTAATTTGGTGGCTATATCCTGCCTTATTTAGAATTTTAGAAAATTGCCATTTTGCGATAAGTGCCCAGTTTTTATTTCTAGTTTGAAGGTACGAGGACATACAGACTGCTGATAAAGGAAAACAACACCCCTTTGCCCCAGCTTCTGTGTTACCAACAAAACCATTCTCAGTACAGTTTCATCGTAGGGCCCACCCAGAATTGGTCCTGCGCCTACATGAGTGGTGCATATTTGAAAAGGGTTTGGGTGTGATAAATCACTACAGAAGTGCTGAATGTATTAAGAACTTGCTGCCGATTGTATTTCTAACGATTATTTTGTGTTTGCAGAAGTATGTAGCACTTGTCCTCCAAGCTTACAGGTGTAAGGGGGAAAGGTGAACCACATTTTAAAGTCACTAATGAGTGCAATTTTTTTTGGAATTGGGGTTCCCAAAAGGAAATTTCACCGCCCAAATCTCACATACTTCTTAGCCTTTTACAAGCCAACAGATTGACATAAAGATTGTCCGCAGTTCGTAAGATCTAGCACATATACAAAAATAAAACTTTATAAATTAAATTTGGGTTTTTCTTTCATTTATTAACAGGGTTTCCCCTATATTGTTAGGGGTGACATGCAGAGCATCAAATGTATATAGGCAAGTGCCATATCACTCAGCCACATTTGGCCTTTGAATTTTTTTAAGGGAAATATTTATAATGGGTCATTTACATTGGTTCTTGATTTTAAATCTGAAAAGTCCGTTTTGAGGGGTTGTTACTGTGAAAATTCACTTTAACATGTCATCTGAAATGCTGAAGTTCCTTTTCAGTGTCTGAAAAAACACTTGGCTTCTGCAGCAGAGCCTGTTGATGCTCCCTAAAGATTACTGCTAAAGAAAGGCATCCCAAATATTCCTCACTTTTTTTTTTTTTTTTTTTTTTTTTTTTTTTG
>JADRCC010240306.1:0-10006 GCA_019843855.1 Hylomyscus alleni | reverse complement strand
TGAGGCTGCCTACTAAGGTCCAGTAATCAAAAGCCCCTTTTGCCTCACCTAATTAACCTGCCCAATCAAATTAAACACCTCATTCTAACATGGAGTTTTCCTCTTTCACCTTTATAAACTGCCATTTTCCTATGGCCACGTCTGTTTCCTCTCTATCCAGAGGCAGTCCTTTGTCCCTCTGGGACAAATATCTCTTACCCCTTTCCCTTGTTCCTGTGTTCAGGTTCTCTTCCTCCTTGTCCTTTATCTCCTATCTTTGTCTATTATTACCTGCCCTTTGTTCCTCTGGGGCAGATACATCTCCTTTGTGCCAAGAACTTGGTCTTGGGGGTCCTTTTACTAAGTATAATTTCAATTTTCTAAATTACATGGGATAGTTCTTGTGAAAACATGTGCTATATGGACTGGCTTAAGCATTAAAGTATGGTGACTGATAAAAAGAACTTTTGTTTCCAGTCATTGTTGAAACTTTTGTGAGTGGTGGCATGGTAAGGTGTGAAAGAACCTCTTAGAAGAACTTCTTATGCAGGGCAGTGGTGGTGCATGCCTTTAATCCCAGCACTTGGGAGGCAGAGGCAGGCGGATTTTATTTTATTTTACTTTACTTTTTTACTCACTAGAGAGCAGAGCCTGGGGCTCTTAATTGCCCCTCTACTAAGCAATAGAAGGAAGCAGTACCATGCCCTTTGGTTACAGCTGCTGGGCAACCCCAGGGGAAAGGCCCCCACCTCTGTCATGAGCTTGAAAGGCTGCTCAGTCCATGAATAGGGAGTGGAGGGAACCTGCTTGTCTGAAGATGGCTGACTCACATAGTCCAGAGAGCATAGAGCAGGGCGAAGACTATGAAGATGGCCACTGAGAATAGCATTCTTCCGATTCTCTGGAGAAGGGTAAACAAAGCCTCCAAGTAGGAGAAGGAGCTTTAGCTCCTTCTCCAGAGACCCCCTGCCCTCAGGACTCAGCTCTGCCCTGTAGAGCTGGGAGGTGCCCACCTCCAGGTCCTTCTGACACTGAGACAGTTTTTCCTCTAGCCTGTCAATCTTCTGAGTGACGCCAAAATTCTTCCACTTCTTTTTAGTCATATATGCTTGCTGTGTTCCTGCCGTATATTTATTTTCTAATATAGGATCTTAGTTAGTAGTCCCAGGTTGGCCTTGAACTTGTGGCGATTCTCCTTCCTCACTCTCCAGAGTAGCTGAGATTACATGTGCTGCAACATCCCACTCTGTAATTATATCTTTAAATAATTGTGTTCATCTTAGGGTATTTGGGGTACTATGACCAATTACCCAGTGTACTTTATAAACAACAGAAATGTCTAAGTGTTGGAGAAGATAGGAAGTTAAGGATCTGGATACTTGAAGATTCAGGTCTGAGGAAAGCCTCCTTGCTCATAGATAGCCTCTCTGTGTCTTGACATAGCTGACAGAGAAAGAACTCTTCAGGATTTTTTTAAATAATGGCAGTAAACCATTCATTAGGGCTCCACCCTTGAGGCCTAACTGCACTCCAAAAGTCCAATTCCCAATACCACAATAGTGGTTAGGATTTCAATAGGTATTTTGGAAGGACACACAGTCCATAGAGATACTGACTTGCTTATAGTTTTAGAGGGTTAATCCATGACCATAATGTGGGAAGCAGACAGGCATGGTGCTGGAGCAGTAGTTGAAAGCTTTACATCCTGATCAATAATTAGCAGACAGAGACACCTCCCTGGTGCAGGCTTTTGAAACCTCAAAACCTACCCCAATGACACACCTCCTGCAATAAGACCACACCTTTTAATCCTTTCTAAACAGTTCTATTAAGTGGGGACCAAACATTCAAGCATATGAACCTATGGGGAGCTATTCTCATTCAAACTACCACATTCTACTCTGCCCCCATAGGCTTACAATGCATTTAGTCCAACTTTAAAAGACCCCATAGTCTTTCATTGTCAACACTGTTTCAACATACAATGGCACAGGATATACATTACCATTCCAAGAGGGAGGAAAGGGACATAGTGAGGAAGTACTGGACCAAAACAAGACTAAAATCCAGTAGGGCATACTCAAAATCCTGTAGTCCCCTGTCTGATGGCAAAGGATCAGATAGCTCTTCCCTCTCAGCTTTGCTGACTACAACACACTTCTTTATTTTGGTTCCACCCTGAGTCAGCAGCTCTCCTGGGTGACATAGCTCTGGCATCTCCAACGTCTTGGGGTCTCCAAGGCAATTCAAATTTTACCCTCACAGTTTCATACAGTGAGCTCTCTCAGCCTCCATTCAGGGACTCATCTACTATGCACATGGTCTCAGTGGATTTCCTTAAACTCAGAGGAAGATTCCATAACCTCTTTCTTGTATTCTTCTTGACTCTAAACAGAACCATGTGGCCAAAACGGTTAAGTCCTTCTGCATGCAGGGGCTGGAAGCTGGCCCCCTCCTTTAATTACACTTGCATACACTTTCCATTTTTGTTTAGGCCTAGGAAATCCTTCAGGCCTTTTCCCTTCATAGGCCACAGGATTAGTTTCATGGGCTCTTGCCCTAAGGTAACCTATCCATTTATTTCATTCAGCATCAGGCTATTTTTAAAGCTTCCCATCTGCTTGAGAACAGGTCTTAGCTCCAACATTTCATTTCTGGCCTCTCTTTTTCTCCTTAAACTGTATATTTTGGACAGGACAAAAAGCAGCCATATTCTTTGCCAAAATATCACAAAATGGTCTCAAGGCCAGCAATAGTATTCTTCTCCTCTGAAACCTCTTGAGCTTGGCCTCTACAGTCCACATCACCCTCAGCACTAATATCTTCCATGCTCCTACTAGGATGCCATTAATCCCTGCTAAAAGCGTGCAACTGACTCTCTAGTTCAAAGACCCAAAGTCTTCCTTCTTCTTCTCTCAAAAAGCATGGTCAGGCCTCTGAGAGCAATACTCGGGTGCCTGGTACCAACTTCTGTCTTAGTATTCTATTGCTATGAAGAGACAGCATGACTAAGGAAACTCTTATAAGAGAAAGCATTTAACTGGGGGCTTGCTTACAGCTTTAGAGGGTTAGTCCATGCTTATCATGACAGGAAGCAAGGAGGCAGGCAGGCAGGCAGGCAGGCAAAGCGAGTGAGAGAGACTGTCCCGGAATAGGCTTTAGAAACCTCAAAGTTTAACCTCAGTGACACAACTCCTCTAACAAACATACACTTCCTAATCTTTCCCAAACAGTTCGACTAACTGGGGACCACTTAAACACATGAGCTTATGAGTTCCATGAAGTTTGGAGGGCGTGCAACACTCAGACCATAGCAACTGACAAATAAATGCACCATTTATATGATGGGCAGAGCTGAGAGATGGAAGCAGCCTGTGTCCTGCCACCCACAGTTCACTGGTTCTACACTTGCTCCTGCCTATACTAGACTATCCTGTCTAGTAAGTAAGGGCTAATTCGTTGTATGATATGATTCTCATTCAAGCCACCACAGAAGCCTAAAAGCTTCTATGTATCCTTTTAATTTAAGGAGAAGGGCAACGTCTAGGTTCTGAGGAATCACACCAAAATGAATCATCTCCAAGGCCACTGCCATTTCCTTCTCAGAGGTCCTGCTTTTTCTGGCCTTTGTACTGGTTTCCTTTCCAGCGTCTCTGTCAACTCCTCTGCCCTCAAGTTACACATTACATTCTGCCTCCCTTCCCCGTAAGTAGACCAAAGACAGGGATCAGTCCCCAGTGAAAGATGAGATTGTATAGACTGAGACTCAGATAGGAACTTCGATGAGCTCTTCTCTAGTTCCACTTAGCTTTGTAGAATGACCGTGGCTACCAGGCACGGAGAACTAACCATACTGTCTGCTTATATGACTTAGTTCTGCGTCTGCTATCATATCTGTTTTGCAAGAGAGGAATATGACTCAGATGAGTTGTAAAGTTCAGCAAAGCTCACAGAATGAGAGCAAAACCAGGAATGCGGAACAGGTCTGTCTACTCTCAGAGCCAGAGTCCCTGTCACAAGTCTTCTTTTTTATGTTTTTTTTTTTTTTTGTATCTTTCAAAGACATTGTACCCTTCAACTGATTTGTTTCTAACATTTGTGATCCCCCAAACAAGGCATTTTATCTAATCAAATAAAGTAGATGATACTAGGCATTCTGAAAAAGCTGAGTCTGATCTGTTTCAATAATATCATACAATGAATCAGCCCTTACTTACTAGACAGGATAGTCTAGTATAGGCAGGAGCAAGTGTAGAACCAGTGAACTGTGGGTGGCAGGACACAGGCTGCTTCCATCTCTCAGCTCTGCCCATCATATAAATGGTGCATTTATTTGTCAGTTGCTATGGTCTGAGTGTTGCACGCCCTCCAAACTTCATGGGCTGAAACCTACTCCTGGGGTGATGGTATTAAGATGTGGAACTTTGGGGAGGTGGTTAGCTCATGAGGGCATCACGTTAGAGATCAGGATTATTGTCCCTCAGAAAGAGGATCTTGTTTGCCCCTACTCCCTGGGGAAGACACAGCCAATAGCCTCCATAATCATGAGAAGTTAAGTCCTATTGTTTATAAAAGAACCCATTGAAGGTATTTTTTTTTTTTTTTTTTTTTTTTTGGTCAGAGTAGCCTGAATGGATTAAGAAATCAGTGCTGCTATAACAAATTACCACAAATGTAGTGACTTAAACCAAAACGAATTGATTATTTCTAGTTATGGAGATTAGAGTCTGAAATAGATCCCACTAATCAAAACACAACGGTGTTGACAAGGCTTCATTCTGTCCTGTATGCGCTAGAGGAGAATCTGTTTACACTCTCCAGCATTTAGAGGCCATCTGCTCTCCTTGACCCATAACCCTGCCTTCCATTTTCAAAGCCAGCAGCATAGCCTCAAATCTCTCTTTCTCTCTTTCTCTCTTTCTCTCTTTCTCTTTCTCTCTCTCTCTCTCTCTCTCTCTCTCTCTCTCTCTCTCTCTCTCTCACATTTTCTCTCTTATCTCCTTCTTTTTTTTTTTTTTTTAAATAAGAGCCCTTGTGAGTCCATTTGGCCAACCCAAAAAAGTAGGGATAGTTTGTGTCAACTTAACATAAGCTAGAGTAATTTTGGCCGTGGGAACCTTAGCTGAGAAAATGCCTGACCAGAATGGCCTCTGGGCGAGCATGTGGTGCACTTTTTGATTGGTGTGGGAGGGCCCAGATCACTGTGGGCAGTGCCACCCTTGGGATGGTAGTCCTGAGTTGTGCAATAAAGTAGGCTGTCCAAGCCATGAGGGGCAAGCCAATAAAAGCATTCCTTCATGGCCTCTGTATCATCCCCTGACTCCAGGTTCCTGCTCTCATTCCCTCAGTGTTGGACTGTGACCTGAGAGTTGTAAACCGAAATAAACCCTTTCCTCCCAGGTTGCTTTTAGCCATGACGTTTTATCACAGCAGTAGATGCCCAACTAAGACAACCCTCATCTTAAGTCTCATACTTACTTATGTCTAAGAACTCTTCCTATTGGAAGGTGTTCTGGCTAGTTTTATGTCAACTTGATACAAGCTAAGGTCACCTGAAAGGAGGGAGTCTCAATTGTGAAAATGTTTCCATAAGATTCAGCTGTAACGTGGGCTAGACCTAGGCCTCCCCACATTGCAGATGTGCAACTTGGTCTTCATGTGAGCCCCAAACAACTGGGATGGGAGCTGTCCCTAAAGCTGTCGCCTGCCTGTGGATCCTGTTCCCCTTAACTGGGCCACCTTGTCTGACCTCAGTAGGAGAGGATGTGCCTAGTCCTGCAGTGACTCGATTGCAGGTGGTGGTAGTGATGGTGGATAATAGGGGGGTAGGACTCCCCCTTCTCAGAGGAGAAGGGGGGATGGGAAGGATCTGTGTGAGAGGGTATTGGGAGGAGAGGGGGAACTGATATTAGGATGTAAAGTTAATAAAAAAATAAATTAATGAAAAAGGAATAAAAGATTCAGCTGTAAGGCATTTACTTAATTAGTGATTGATGTGGGAGGGCCTAGCCCATGGTGGGTGGTGCTAGCCCTGGGCTGATGGTTCCATAGCAAAGCAGGCTGAGCAAATCATAAGTAGCAAGCCAGTAAGAAGCACCCATTCAAGGCCTCCGTATCACCTCCTGCCTCCAGGTAACTGCCTTGTTTGAGTTCCTGTCCTGACTTCCTTTTTTTTGATGAACAGCAATATGGAGTGTAAGCCAAATAAACCCTTTCCTCCCCTAGTTGATTTTGGTCATGATAGATATTTTTTTTTTAAAATATAATTTAATTGTTTTTTTGTTTGTTTTGTTTTCAATTCATCTCAACCACAGTCCTCCCTCCACTCCTCCCAGCCCCTGAACCCTGTACCTCCCCTTTCCACCAGATCCACTGCCCTTTCATTCCCTTTCAGCAAAGAGCAGGCCATCCCTGGATATCGCTGGTCGTGGTATTTCATCACAGCAATAGTAAGCCGAAGGCAGAAAGGTATATATTCACAGCTTTGGAGGATTAGGAGGTAGACTTTTTTGAGGGTCGTGATCCTGTTTCACATGGGATTTTGCTCATATGGAAGTAATTGTGCTATGTTCTAGATAACTAGTCGTGAACAAAGAAAATAACACTTCTTGTTCTGCTTGAAGTCTAATAGGTGTTACTATTCTCTAACTGCTTCACAGTCTTGACCTCTCCTCTCCATAAAGAGTTACATGTTTCAGTTATAGGCGACAACAGCAGAAGCCACTTTATCCCTTAAGCTAGCAACAAAAGTAACATTCACATAGAAGAGAAAACATTCAGTGTTTCTCTTTCTGGGACTGGGTTACCTCCCTCAGGATGATTGTTTCTAAGTCAAACTTGGCTCTTTTTTTGCTTTCAACTCTGATAATCAGTTTTCAAGTCCTGAGGAAGGACTCAAGTACTTCCTCAACATGATCTCTAACACTGACCTCATCGGTTGCCACTGGAATATTGCAATCTTTTCCTGTTTCCTGCCATGGATCTCACTCCACTTCAGTCCGTTACCCTCTCTGTGTCTAGAGTTCCCATGCTGAAGAAAGCTCTCTTTCCCTCTTCAGACTGTTCATTAGTTCTTAAGTTAGGGCTAAGTGTTCTAAAATCTCTCTTTCTCTGCACATTGTCCCGTTATGGGCTTCTGTAGTAATTCTCATCTCCTCTGGTGAGGGTTGATGCGGATGCACACAATGGGTTAGAGAGGTTAGGAGTCATTTTGTTGCTATGTTTCTTTAGCAGAATAACATTACTGGCCTTTGCCCTGAGCCCATGACACATCCAGTCTTAGACTCTTGGCCTCATTAACTGTGTCAAGAATATTTCTATGTCATAGAACAGGCCTTTACTGTTAGTGGTCTTTCCTCATCTTCAGCCATTACCCTGCTTTCTCATCCTTCTGCCCATTTAATCCCCCGTTCTAGTTTCCCCCCCTTTTTTTTTATAACACTTTATTATATTTCTTCTTCCTTGGAAGACCCCACGCCACCCCATTGTCCCTTACTAGCTACCTAACTTCTGTGGCTTCTTTGGATTAAAAATACATGTCTAAAGCTTAAAAGTAACATTCACATAGAAGAGTGAACATTCGCTGTTTCTCTTTCTGGGACTGGGTTACCTCACTCAGGATGATTGTTTCTAAGTCCATCCATTTATTTCATGAATATTTCATAATTTCATTTTAACAGCTGAATAATATTCCACTGTGTAAATATACCATATTTACGTTATCCAATCATCATTTGGTGGACACTGTACTGTTTCCAATTTCTGTGTAGTATGGACAGAGCAGCAATGAACACAGATGAACAAGTGTCTCTATAATAGGATACAGAGTCCTTTGTATATATGCCCAGAGTGGTATAGCTAGAAATTATGGTAAATCAATTTTTAGCTTTTCAAGGAACCACCACACTGATTTCCATAGTGGTGGTACCAGTTTGTACTCTCACCAGCAATGAATGTTCCCTTTCTAAGCCTCCTCACCAGCATGTGCTGTCATTTGTTTTATTGATCTTGGTCATTCTGACTGCAGTGAAGTAGACTCATAAAGTAGTATTAATTTACTTTTGAGTAAATTTTACATTTACATAATTTCTCTGTTGGCAAAAGATGTTGAGCACTTTTAAAATTTTTTCTATGTATTTGCATTTCCTCTTTTGAGAGTTTTGGTTCAGTTCTATAGTCTAATTTTAATTGGATTATTTTCTTAATATTTTATTTTTGAAAATTTTTGGGCATATTATAGGCACCAATCTTCTGTGGGATGAATAGCAACCTATATCTTAAGCCACAAAAAATCCAGTTATGGGGCTGGAGAGATGGCTCAGCCAATAAGAGCACTGTCTGCTCTTCCAGAGGTCCTAAGTTAAAATCCCAGCAACCACTTGGTGGCTCACAACCATCTGGAAAGAGATCTGATGCCCTCTTCTGGGGTGTCTGAAGACAGCGACAGAGTATTCATTACATAAAATAAATAAATCCTTTTTTAAAACAAACAAACAAACAAAAATCCAGTTATTTGAAATTTTTTTTGTTTTTTTTTTTTTTTTTTTTTTTTTTTTTTTTTTTCGAGACAGGATTTCTCTGTGTAGCCCTGGCTGTCCTGGAATTCACTCTGTAGTCCAGGCTGGCCTCGAACTCAGAAATCCACCTGCCTCTGAAAAATATTTTTTTAAGATTTCAAAAATTTCTTAATAAAAGAGATTTTAATCCAATGGACTAGAATGTATCCAGTCGAGTGGAGGGGATATGCACTAGGTACATTATATTTGTGTACGAATTACCAAAGGCCCCATGATTTTTTTGACTGTATGATTTTTATAAAAAAAAAACCGCTTATTTAAAGCCATCTGTACTTTTGGAGTCTCAGGAACTTATCTTGGATTCTTGTCATTACATGTCTTATTGTTAATATGTTTCATTGCTCTTTAAAAATTGAAACATTAGAGAATCTTTCAAATACCTGCCCAAAAAGATTGGCAACAACAGGACTAGAAAGGGGTTAGAAAACAAAAGCCAATCTGTAGTCAAAGAATCATATTACTTCAAATCCTTCACCAAAACAAAGAAAAGCTGAAATGCATAAAGAAACACAAAATAGGTGGTTATAAATAGGAATATAGTTGTTCAACTATATAAAATCCCTAGAGTGGGACATAACTGGAAAACATAATAAAGCATTGAAATGGTCACATTAAGTATACGGCATCCCTGGGACTGTAAGGACAACCAAAGTGGACTTTCTTGGATAAGCTGAAATGGGTACCAGGCACAACTGAAACATCTGCTATAAGAGATTCCAAGCAGGGTTCAATTCCTTTATTTATTTATTTATTTATTTATTTATTTATTTAATTTAAAGACAGGGTCTCACTATGTAGCCCTGGTTGTCCTAGGATACCACTCTGCAGACCAAGCTGGCTTCAAAGTCACCTTCCTCTGCCTCCTGCGTGCTGGGATTAATGGCGTGTGCGCCAAAACAGCTTGCTATACTTCAGTTCCTAACGGTCTTATTAAGACTTGGCAAAGGCCTGTGGCCGTTATGACAGTTGGGGCCCGGTTAAAACTGGTGGCTGTTTGAAATCTTAATCAAAAGGTCGTGGGTGGTTGTTGCTTGTGTGTACTTTAAGAGGTTGTGGGTGGTTGTTTCTTGTGTGTACTTCAAAACGTCGTGGGTGGTGGACGCTTGTGTGTACTTCCATAGGTTATACATACCACCACTGGAAATGTAGCCCCTCCCGCCTCCTACCGGAAAGGAAGTGGGACTTCGACATGTGACCCTGACCTGTGACCCCCGACACCCCGCCCCCTTTGCATTTAGAAGCTTGAGGCTCGCGCCCCTGGCTCAGTTCGCGGGCAGCCGTTGGTCAGCTAGGATGGCTTGCGTTCACTTCCCAGTGGAGGACTCAGCGAGCAGTGTCAGTTAGACCCACAGGTAACAGTTTTTTAAAGAAATTCTTAAGATGTGAGGTTCTTTTTAAGTTTCTTGGACGGTTTTACATCTCTGTGAGGTGAAGGGCTAGAGGTGGGGGGG
>JADRCC010240299.1:0-13555 GCA_019843855.1 Hylomyscus alleni | reverse complement strand
TTTTTTTTTTTTTTTTTTTGGTTACGTTTATTTCATGATCTTTCAGTAGAGCACATATTTCTCTGGCTTGGGGCGATTTTTTATAAGATGGTGAGTTTCCCATAATAGGGAAGAATAGAAATATTTGTCCAAAGGAAACGTTCCCGTAGCCTGTCGGCTTTAGAGAATTCCTCAGAGGTACAAAACGCTAAGCTTTCCCGCAGATTTAAAAACTGACAGCCGCCCTGTGGCTTTTAATTGCCCACTGCATAACCAAGTTTCTTTGTTTTAAGAAATAAGATAGAGTCTTTGCCAATGCCCGTTGCGGGCTGTCGGGATGGAGACAGAGGTCAGAGAGACCTTCAGTCAATGCCAGAGAGTAGCTCTGGCTGGGAGACTTCAGTTGCTCCTTTAACTTGTCTAAATCCACGTGATGGCACTGACTGAAAACACAGTAGGAAAAGACAGATTGATTGTATGTAAAAGTGGGAGGACTCACCTTTTCCCAGTATTCACTCCACGTTGGGTGCCAGTTGTGGGCCTGAATGCCAGAGGCTTCCCACGGAGATCTCTGACCCGGCTTGGTGACGGAGCACTGAGAAGGGAATAGAGCAAGCACAGATGGGGCAGTCTCTGCTATGTCTTCCAGGCCTCTCTGTTTCTCCACTCTGATCTGTACTGAGTCGGGTCAGGCTGGGCCGACAGGCTGACTAGCCAGTGTGGAGTGCGGCGCACCTTCAGGCCACATTTTGGAAGAGCAAATCTCTTCCTAAGTGTTACAGCTCTAAGAACAAAAGGCTCACATGCTTTACTTCCTTGGATATGATTATATATATATATATATATATATATATATATATATATATAGTTTTGGAGGTCATTCAGATTTAAGCAGGAGTCATCTCTCATTGTTTTGGGCTGAGAATCTTTATTGGCGTCTAAAAAGGCTTAACCAACATTACATGCCTCTCCTGCTGGGGCAGATGTGGGGGGGTTGGGCTGAAATCTGAGCAGTCATCTCAGGAGCTATCACTGAATGACCACTGTCACTTGTGAACAAATTTACTCTGTTCAATGGGTCTCTGGAGTTCTGAGGTGGAAGCTCTACTGGACCCTGGCTGACAGAACAGTCCACTACCCCACAACCATTGCACAGTGTCCATCACACAAAGTTCATCACATAGTGGTCATCAGTGTCCCATCACACAGGGTCCATCACACAGTTTCCATCACATAGTGGTCATCTCACATTGAATATCACAATGTATTCATAACACAAAGACCAACACTGTGGTAATCACACAGTGGTCATCTCACAATGACCACCACACCATCTCCATCACAGTGTACATCACACAATGACCATCACACAGTGTCTATCACACTTTGGCCATCACACACTGATCATCATAAAGTAACCATCACAAGGTGTCCAGTACACAGTCTGTCTCACAGAGGGTCCACCACACAATGACCATCACACAGTTTCCATAACAGTGACCATCACATAGTGGTCATCAGTGTCCATCACACAGTGAACATTACACAGTGTCTATCACAGTGTTCTTCACACAGTGACCTTTGCACAGTGTCCATCACACAGTGTTCATCACACGTTTTTCATCACAGTGACCATTGCACTGTGTCCAACACACAGTGTCCATCACACATTGGTCATCACACAGTAATCTCCAAAAATGACCATCACAAGGTGTCCATCACACAGTGGTCCTCACACAATGACCATCGTATCGTGTCCATCACCCAGTGGTCATCAATGTCCATCACACAGTGACCATCACACAATGGTCATCAAACAGTGGTCAAAACACAGTGGTCATCAAACAGAGACCATCATATAATATTCATCACACAGTGACCATTGCACTCTTGTCTTCACATACTGACCATCACACAATAAACATCTCACAGTGACTATCACGGTGTCCATCATACAGTAACAATCAAATAGTGGTCATCAGTGTCCATCATACAGTGACCATTGCCTAGGGTTCATCACACAGAATCCATCACACTATGGCACAGTGGCCATCACACAGTGACAATCAAACAGTGACCATCACACAGTGTCCACCATACCATGTAAATTAGAGTGTCCATCACACAGCAACTATCACACAATATCCATCACACAGTGACAACAACACAGTGTCCTTCACACAGTGGTCATCAGTGTGTCCATTATCCAGTGTCCATGATACAGTGACCAAAACACACTGTAAATCAGTGTCCATCACACAGTGACCATCACACAGTGACCATCACACAGTGTCCATCAGTGTCCTTCACACAGTGATCCTCACAAAGTGACCATAACACAGTGTCCATCACACAGTGTCCATCACACAGCGACCATCACACAGAGGTCATCAGTGTCCATCTCAGAGTGAACTTCACACAGTGTCCTTCACACAGTGTCTATCACTGTGTCGATCACACAATGAACTTCAATCACTGTCTATTATACAGTGAGCATCACACATTGACCATTACACAGTGATCATCAAACAGTGGTCATCACAGTATCCATCACACATTTGTGGTCATGCAGTGACCATCACGCAGTGTCCCTCACACCATAACCATCACACAGTATCCATCACACAGTAACCACGACACTATGTCCGTCACACAGTGGACATCACAAAGTGGTCAGCACACAGTTACCATCACACAGTTGTCTTCAGAGAGTGGTCATAACACAGAGTACATAACACAGTGACCATCACACAGCGACCACCACACAGTGTCCATCAGTGACCATCATATAGGGACCATCACACTTTGGTCATCACACAGTGACCATTTCACATTGGTCATCATACAGTGACCACCAAACAATGTCTGTCACACAGTGTCCATCACACATTGACCAGCACATAGTGTCCATCAAACAGTGAAAATCACACAGTGACCATCACACAGTAACCATTCCCAGTGTCCATCACAGTGATCATCACACAGTGTTCATCACACCATGTAAATCACAGTGTCCATCACACAATGACCATTCCACAGTTTCCATCACACAATGATAATCACACAGTGTCCATCACACAGTGGCTATCCCATGGTGGTCATCACCAATGTCCATCACAGTGTCCATTATTTAGTGGTCATCAGTGTCCATCATACAGTGACATTCACACAGTTGAGGGGCAGTGGGCATTTCTGACAGCCAGGGTCCAGTAAAGCGGCCACCTGAGAACCCTGGAGACCCACTGAGCAAAGTAAATTTGTTCGCAAGGGACAGTAGGTGTTCGGTGATAGCTCCTGAGATGATGGCTCACATTTCAGCCCAAACCCCTCACAGCTGCCCCTGCAGGAGATGTGTGCTCTATCAGGCAGACAATGCCCCAAGCTCCCAGCATTCTAGCTGGACCTTACACCCAGTCATCGGACCACAAGCCAGACATGCCACACCCATACAATAAAAGGAACAGTTTGCCCCCTCCTCACTCTCTTACTTCCTCTCTTACTCTTGTTCTCTTGCTCCTTCTCTCTATTACTCTTCTCCTCTTACTCTTGCACTCTTGCTCTCTTGCTCTCACTTTCTTCCTCTTACTTCCTTTCTCTCTTGCTCTTTGTTCCTCTTACTTCAGCTCTTGTTCTCTTGCTCTCTCTCTTTCTTGCTCTCTGTTCTCTTCTCTTGATTTTCTCCCTCTCCTTTCTCTCTCACCTTCCTCTCCTTTCTTTCTCTCTACTTAACTAGCATATTTTTCCTTCCTACAATAAAATAACTCATTATACATTGCCTCCTTTTTAACTAACATGCCGTGCAGCAAACAAGTCAGCCTGGGGAAGAGAGAGAGAGAGAGACCTGGTCCTCAGCAGCAAGCCCTCTGCCTCCAGGGAAAGAGAGAGAGCTTCAGCCAGGCCACCAGAGGCAGGCCCCCACCTTTAGAAATGACACACAGTTCCATAAAACAGTGTCAAAACAGTTTCCAACACCCTGTGACCTATACACACTATTTATCACACAATGTCCATCTCAATGTGAGCAACACACAGTGACAATCACTCAGTGTTCTTCACACAATGTCCATCAGACAGAGGTCATCACACAGTGTCCTTCTCAGTGTCCATTTATCTCTGGTCATCAGGATCCATCACACAATTACCATCACATAGTGTCCATCACACAGTTTCCATCACATAGTGACATTCACAGTGTCCACCACACAATATCCATCACGCAGTGACCATCACACAGTGGTCATCACAGAGTGACCATCACACACTATCTATAACACATTGTTCACCAAACAGTGTCTATCACACAGTGGTCATTTTACAGTGACCATCACACAGTTGTCATCACACACTGACCATCACCCAGTGGTAATTATACAGTGGTCATCAAAGTGTCCATCAAACAGTGTCCATCACACTGTGTCCATCACACAGTGATTATCTCACTATGAAAATCACACAGTTGTCATCACTCAGTGATCATTACACTGTAGACATCTCACAGTGACCATCACACAGTGTTGTAATGGCTATTCCTAGTTGTCAACTTGACTATATCTGAAATGAACTACAACCCAGAATTAGAAGGCTCACCTGTGGCCCTAATCTGGAGGCTGAGAGATACAAGTTTCTGACCTGAATCTTGGCATGAAGATCTTGAAGTATTAGTGGCTATGGATCCTAGAAGATTAAGATAGGAAGATCTATGATTTCAAGGTCATCTGGGATTAAAGGTGTACTGGTACACGCCTTTAATCTGGGCCACACCTTTTGTTGAAGACCTATATAAGGACATTGGAAGAAGGAAGGCTTGCTCTTCTTCGACTGCTTGCCTTGTGGGACTGAGCAACTGCTATATCCTTGGACTTCCATTCACAGCTGCTGCCAACCATTGTTGGGAGTTGGACTACAGACTGTAAGTCATCAATAAATTCTTTTACTACATAGAGACTATCATAAGTTCTGTGACTCTAGAGAACCCTAACTAATACAAAATTGGTACCCGAAAGTGGCTCTAGAGGAGCAGAAGTATAAGGATGGATCTTTTAAAAATCTGGAGATGGTTTAAGAATCCATCAGCTCCTTCAACTACTGAAACCTCTCTAAATTCTCTCCCTCCTGGGAGACCCGTGGTCACAACTATATTTCAAGCTTAAAGAAGCTAATGCCCTTGATTATCTTGATGAATTAGGAGATTCAGCGTACAAAGCTTTCTACAAGATGGGGAAGAAATTGGAAAATGATTTTGTTGATTGGTTGCTCTTAGCATCTTGAGAGAAAATGATGAAGGAAAATAAGGAGTTTCGAGAAAAAATGATGAAGGAAAATAAGGAATTGTGTGATAAAATCGAAAGGCTCCATACACAAGTAAACGGTCTAAAAGTTGCTAAGTGTGTCCTTGAAGAGAATATCCTCTCCAGCAGCCATAGAGCTCAAGTTGCAGAAAATCAAACTGGAGTTCTCATTATAAGGTTAGCTGAATTACAGCGAAAATTCAAGGCTCAGCCTCAGAGAGTGTCGGCGGTAAAAGAAAGGGCATTAGTTGGCAAAGAATGGGATCCTATAACTTGGGATGGGGATGTGTGGGAAGACACCATTGAAGCTGAGAATTTTGAATCTTCAGATTCTCAAGGGTTTGCCCCACCTGAGGAAGTAGTACCCTCAACCACACCCCTTGAAATAATGCCTTTCCCACACGAGGAAGTTAATCCCCCAGAGTCTGATACACCAGCAATGACTTTCGCTGAAGGAAATGCCAGACAAGACAATACTGAAGTTTCTCAAGGCCCACCAATAGTTTCTTCTCTACATATAATCAGACTCAAGGCAAAACAGGCCCCTAGAGGGGAGGTAGAAAGTGTAGTCCATGAGGAAATTCGATACACTACTAAGGAGCTTAATGAGTTTGCTAATTCATTCAAGCAGAAGTCTGGGGAATATGTGTGGGAATGGATTTTAAAAGTGTGGGATAATGATGGAAGGAACATAAAACTAGAGCAGGCTGAATTTATTGACATGAGCCCTCTGAGTGGAGATTCTAAGTTTAATATGGAAGCTTGCACAGTTAAAAAAGGTGTCAGGGGTTTGTTTGAATGGTTGGCTGAAGCATTTATCAAAAGATGGCCTACTGAAAAGAAGTTAGAGATTCCTGATATCCCTTGACTTAGTGTTGACAAAGTGATTTTAAGGCTTAGGGAAATTGCAATGCTAGAGTGGATACGTTGTGTAAAACCTAATCCTCCACAATGGGAAGGTCCAGAAGATATGTCCTTTACCAGTCCTATAAGACGCAAACTGGTGAGAGGGGCTCCAGCACATTTGAAGAGTTTTGTTCTTGCCCTTTTCCTTGTGCCAGACCTTAGGGTTGGAGATGCTGCTGCTCAATTAGATGAATTAAATTCAATGGGTTTAATTGGGTCCCAAGGTAACAAGGGCCAGGTGGCAGCATTGAATCGCCAGAGACAAGGTGATCATAGTTATTACAATGGACAGCGTACAGAAAACAATGTTTATAATGATATAACCCATAATGATCAGCACAAGAGAGGTGAAATTTATAATGAAATGACTCATTTGGACCTTTGGTCCTGGCTAATCAATCATGGTGTTTCCAGGCACGAAATAGATAGGAAGCCCACTGCATATCTGTTTGACCTGCATAAGCAGAAAAGTTCTCAAAGGAAAGAAGGGCTACATTAGATCGTGGCAAAAGGCAGTCTTGGCCAGCGAATCAATTTCCAGACTTGAGCCAGTTTGCAGATCCAGAACCCCTTGAATGAAGGGGTGACCAGGTTCCTCTGAGGGAGGATCTTGATAAGATACCTAAAAGTTTTGCTGTTAGCCTTTCTCCAGTTCTTCCCCAGAGGGACCTACAGCCTTTTACAAGAGTAACTGTATACTAGGGGAAAGGAAATAATCAGACTTTCTGGGGTCTATTGGATACTGGTTCTGAATTGACACTGACCCCAGGAGATCCCAAGAAGCATTGTAGCCCTCCAGTTAAAGTAGGGGATTATGGAGGACAGGTGACTAATGGAGTTTTGACTGATGTCCAACTCTCAGTAGGTCCAGTAGGTTCCCAAACACATCCTGTGGTCATTTTTCCAGTTCCAGAATGTATAATTGGGATAGATATACTCAGAAATTGGCAGAATTCTCACATTGGTTCCCTGACCTGTGGAGTTTCCAACCTTATGGTTGGAAAGGCTAAATGGAAGCCATTAGAGTTGTCTCTGCCAAAGAAAATAGTGAATCAAAACCAGTATCATATTCCTGGAGGAATTTCAGAAATTACTGCCACTATCAAGGACTTGAAAGATGCAGGGGTGGTGGTTCCCACCACATCTCCCTTTAACTCTCCTATCTGGCCAGTGCAGAAGACAGATGGATCATGGAGAATGACAGCTGATTATCGAAAACTAAATCAAGTAGTAACTCCAATTGCAGTTGTGGTACCAGATGTAGTTTCTTTACTTGAACTAATTAACACATCTCCTGGTACCTGGTATGCAGCCATTGATCTGGCAAATGCCTTCTTCTCAGTACCTATCCATAAGGACCACCAGAAGCAATTTGCTTTCAATTGGCAAGGCCAGCAGTATACCTTTACAGTTTTGCCTCAAGGATATATTAACTCTCCTGCCCTGTGTCATAACTTAGTTAGAAGAGATCTTGATTGTTTGTCTCTTCCACAAAATATCACATTGGTGCGCTATATTGATGACATTATGCTGATTGGACCAAGTGAGCAGGAAGTAGCAACCACTTTGGACTCATTGGTATCACATATGCATACCAGAGGATGGGCAATAAATCCAATCAAAATTCAAGGATCATTTACCTCAGTGAAATTTTTAGGAGTCCAGTGGTGTGGGCATGCAGAGATATTCCTTCTAAGGTGAAAGATAAGTTATTGCACCTGGCCCCTTCCACCACCAAGAGAGAAGCATAACATTTAGTGGGTCTATTTGGATTCTGGAGACAGCACATTCCTCACTTGGGTGTGCTACTCAGGCCCATTTACCAAGTGACTCGGAAAGTTGCTAGCTTTGTATGGGGCCTGGAACAGGAGAAGGCCCTTCAACAGGTCCAGGCTGCTGTGCAGGCTGCTCTACCACTTGGACCACATGATCCAGCAGACACGATGGTACTTGAGGTGTCTGTGGCAGATAGAGATGTTGTTTGGAGCCTCTGGCAGGCTCCTGTAGGGGAATCACAGAAGAGACCATTAGAATTTTGGAGCAAAGCTCTACCATCATCTGCACACAACTTATCTCCCTTTGAAAAACAGCTCTTGGCCAGCTATTGGGCCTTAGTGAAAACTGAACGTTTGACAATAGGACACCAAGTTACTATGCGACCTGAACTATCCACCATGAGCTGGGTGCTATCAGACCCTTCAAGTCATAAAGTAGGACGTGCACAGCAGCAGTCAATTATCAAATGGAAGTGGTATATATATGATCAGGCCAGAGCAGGTCCTGGGGGCACAAGCAAGTTACATGAAGAAGTTGCTCAAATGCCTATGGTTTCCACTCCTGTTACAATGCCATCTGCTGCCAAGCATGTGCCTATAGCCTCATGGGGTGTTCCCTATGATCATCTGACTGAAGAAGAGAAGACTAGGACCTGGTTTACTGATGGCTCTGCACGTTATGCAGGCACCACCCAGAAGTGGACAGCTGCAGCATTACAAACCCTTTCCAGGACAACCCTGAATGATACAGGTGAAGGAAAATCTTCACAGTGGGCAGAACTTCGGGCAGTACACATGCTATTACAGTTTGTTTGGAAGAAGAAATGACCAGAAGTATGATTGTTCACTGACTCATGGACTGTAGCCAATGGATTGGCTGAATGGTCAGGGACCTGGAAAGACCATGATTGGAAAATTGGTGAGAAAGACATCTGCGGAAGAAGTATGTGGATAGATCTCTCCAAGTGGGCAGAGGATGTGAAGATATTTGTGTCCCATGTAAATGCTTACCAAAAGGTGACTTCATCTGAGGAGGAGTTCAATAATCTCAAGTGGATAAGATGACCCATTCGGTGGACAGTCAGCCTCTTTCCCCAGCCATCCCTGTCATTGCTCAACGGGCACATGAACAAAGTGGTCATGGTGGCCGAGATGGAGGTTATGCTTGGGCTCAACAACACAGACTTCCACTCACCAAGGCTGACCTGGCTACAGCTGCTGCTGAATGCCAGATCTGCCAACAACAGAAACTAACACTGAGCCCCAGATATGGCACCATTCCTTGAGGTGACCAGCCAGCAACCTGGTGGCAGGTTGATTACATTGGACCACTTCCTCTGTGGAACGGACAACGTTTTTGTTCTTACTGGAGTAGACACTTATTCTGGTTATGGATTTGCCTTTCCTGCACGAAATGCTTCTGACAAAACCACCATCCATGGACTCACTGAATGCCTTATCTATCATCATGGTATTCCACATAGTATTGCTTCTGAACAAGGAAATCACTTCACAGCTAGAGAAGTGTAACAGTGGGCCCATGATCATGGAATCCACTGGTCTTACCATGTTCCTCATCATCCTGAAGCTGCTGGCCTGATAGAAAGATGGAATGGCCTGACACAGCTACATTGCCAATTAAGTGACAACAACATGGAAGGCTGGGGCAGAGTTCTTCAGAAGGCAGTATATGCTTTGAATCAGCGTCTAATATATGATACAGTTTCCCCCATATCCAGGATCCATGGGTTCAGGAATCAAGGGGTGAAGAAGGGAATAGTTCCACTCACTATTACTCCTAGTGACCCTCTAGGAAAATTTTTGCTTCCTGTCCTCACAACTCTAGGTTCTGCTGGCCTACAAGTTTTGGTTCCAGAGGGTGGAGTTCTCCTACCAGGAGCTACAACAAACATTCCATTGAACTGGAAGCTCAGAATTCCCCTGGTCATTTTGGGCTTCTAATGCTCTTAAACCAACAGGCTAAGAAAGGAATAACAGTGTTAGGAGGAGTGATAGATCCAGATTACCATGGAGAAACTGGATTGCCTCTTCACAATGGAGGTAAGCAGGATTATGTCTGGAGTACAGGAGATCCCTTAGGGCATCTCTTAGTACTTCCATGTCCTGTGATTAAAGTCAATGGGAAATTACAACAGCCTAATCCAAGCAGGATGACAAAGGATGCAGACCCATCAGGAATGAAGGTATGGGTCAATCCTCCAGGAAAAGAGCCAAGACCTGCTGAGGTGCTTGCTGAGAGGGAGGAAATACAGAATGGGTAGTAGAGGAAGGTAGTTATAAATACCAGCTAAGGCCACGTAATTATTTGCAGAAATGAGGATTATAAAGTAATAGAAATGCTTCTGTTTTATTTTGTTAAGAATACATTTTTCGGGGCTGGTGAGGTGGCTTAGCAGTTAAGAGCACCAACTGCTCTTCTGAAGGTTCTGAGTTCAAATCCCAGCAACCACATGGTGGCTCAGTTCTGGTAGCCTAGAGAATTGTTTTTATTTTGACAGTTGGAAATGGGGGCAAATATGTCAAAGGTAGCTGTCCAAGACGCAGAAAGGCTACTCAGGACCAGAGGTGTAAGGGTTAAGAAAAAGGCATTGACAGAAGTTTCTGAGCAGATAAAAGTTCTTTGTCCTTGGTTAGAAGGACTTACGAAGATAGACAAGAAATCCTGGGATAAAATAGGAAAGGTCTTGATCAATAATGATGTGGATGGATTTCCCCTCCGCCTTTGGGGGATGATTATGGACATTATGAAGGAAAATGAGAAAAAGGAGCAGGACGGAGACCAGTCTGATAGTGAAATCAGTTTGCTCAGCTCAGAGTATATAAAGGGATGGGTTGAAAGAAGGAAAGAATGAATGAATGAGAGAAAGGAAGAAAGAAAGGAAGGAAGAAAGAAAGAAAGAGAGAGAAAGAGGAAAGAGAAAAAGGAAAGAAAGAAAGAAAGAAAGAAAGAAAGAAAGAAAGAAAGAAAGAAAGAAAGAAAGAGAGAAGAAAGAAAGAAAGGAAGGAAGGAAGGAAGAAAGAAAGAAAGAAAGAGAAAGAGGAAAGAGAAAAAGTAAAGAAAGAAAGAGAAAGAAAGAAAGAAAAAAAAGAAAGAAAGAAAGGAAGGAAGGAAGGAAGGAAGGAAGGAAGGAAGGAAGGAAGGAAGACAGGAAGAAAAAAAGAGAGAAAAAAAGGCAGCATGGTGATTCATGCCTTTGATCTTAGCACTGGGGAGGTAGAAGGAGAGTGAGGACTTAAGAGGCCAGTCTAGAATGATTTCAAAACTTGTAGAGAGACTATCTCTAAGAAATAAATGAATACAGAAAGATATGTATCCATATATGCATACATGCATGTTTGGTGGTTCGGAGGGCAAAGCTTCTGGCTATTAAACACTAGGTAAAATATTAAGACCTAGATAGCATGTTAAGGCTTAGGTAAGATGTTAATACCTAGATAATATTAGTTAAGAGCTAGCCTACCATTTTGTGCTGTTACTAATATAATAAGGAAACACTCTCATAAGTTATTTATTTCATTACTAGAAAACATTCTCATTCCCGAGTTGATTCCATATTTTGTTAGGTTCTTTGTCCTTGGAAACTAATCAGGATAGAAGTCAATTGAACTGCTTTGTTGTATAGTTACCCATAATAAGCTTGTATCTGGAGAGACCACCCAACAGCATTTCCTGTACTTGTGCATAAGCTTTTATGGTATATATTTGTTTTTATAAGCTGTCCTGGGGATGGACCCCAACATAGGAGACATACCTGTACCAATATAAAAAACTATGTAGAATGAAACTTCCATTTTGAGTAAGCTTTGAGTAAAGTGTATGCTACCAATTCCTCACTGGGAACTGGCAACCTACTTGGAAGAAAGATGTATACATGTGTAACTGGCATCCTGTTTAGCAAGTTAAGACATAAATGTTACACAAGGAAAGTCCCCTGCCATAGTTGAATACCCCAACTAATGGCAGAAGGATATGTGTAAAATAAAGACATGTTCCTAACGAAATCCCCTATCCCTAAATCCAGAGTGGTGGAATACCTTGGTAAAGATGTTTGTGGATTTTAGGCATGAAATCCCTGTAAATTCGTAACTCAAAGTCAGGGTTCAGTTGCAGAACCTGAATTGTGGCCCTGATAGATAAGTCCTAGGGTATATGCAGTCCTGGACTCAATTCTGACCAACATACATGACAATCTGCTTTTATGATTTATTTTGTGTGTATGTGTGTTGTGGGGAGGTTGGGAATGGTGGTGGTTGCCTGCCTGTCTGTCTGCCTTCCTGCCAGCCAGCCTGCCTGCTTACCTATCTGTCTTTTTGTCATAAACCATATGCATGTCTGATGCACTCAGATCCAGATGAACGGGTCAGATCTGCTGAAATTAAAGTGATGGATAGCTGTCAGCTCCCTGTTTCCTCCTCTGTAATTGGTGGGACTTGAACCTATGAAGGACAGAAACTTAACATGCATGAGCAAAAACAGGCTATGGTAAACTTCTGTGATCTGTTTTAGTGTTACAGAATTGTTGCAGTAAATCTCCAACCTCAATAAACCCATGCAAAGGAAACACAACCAAATTAATGTGAATAGAAGCTGCGTGCCTAGATTGGGCAGATACAGCCCTACACCACTACATTCCCCATCTATGAAATCCCTTGTTGCTTATGGTTCCTTCGGGCCACGTGCTTCTGCTCCATCTTCCTTCCACTTCCTCTTCTTCTGTCCTCCTCAACTCTCCTTCCTGTCCTCATCTCTTCTCTCCTTGTCTCTCCTTCCTTCTCTAAAACTTCCAGCTCCACCTTTCCCCTCCACTCTCCAATCACAGGCTTTATTTTACCAGTAAAAGATGGGGAGAAGGTACACATGAAGTCATCAGAGTACATGATTCACTCCTCATCCAAGGTACACCCTCTGGGGGAAGCAGAATTAGCATCAAAATACAAACAGCTTCAGGGGAATACACAACATGGAATTATGTCTGTTGAGCCTCCTAGTGACATGAAACAAAAACATATATGTTTTTGCTAGCTTTCCCATTTTGTCTTAAAAATATTTGATTGCCTCCAAGGTATACATATCAAAGAAAATATATTTTATCAAAATATTTAGATATAAATGAGGAACTGCCACCACCATAAGCAACAAAATACTGTGAGGAACAACAACAAAAGAGCATATTGGGATTGTACATTCCTTGTTTCCTTGATCCATGGCTACTTTCATTATTTTTAGCATTCAGTGATAGGTTCAGAATCCCTAATATCTGCATCTCTATCTTCAATGAAATAGCTCCTGGTATAGTAATTCTTTCTGGTCCTTGACTCACAAAGCTTCTGTAGTTTCTACTGCTGTAGCTTTCCTCAGTTTCTCACCCAGAGTCAGATGAAGGAGACATGTATAGAATGCCTTTGAAATTGTTTAATGCCCCCTCTCTGATGTGTGTTCCCATGACCTATGCAATGCCCACCACAGATTTGTGTCTCAGAGATCTTATTTATTTTTTATGTTGAGTCTTCAATAACCACTAGGTTACACTTCCAGAAGGAGGAGGAGGAGGAGGAGGAGGAGGAGGAGGAGGAGGAGGAGTGGGG
>JADRCC010240291.1:0-16986 GCA_019843855.1 Hylomyscus alleni | reverse complement strand
TGTGTGTGTGTGTGTGTGTGTGTGTGTGTGTGTGTGTGTAAAGTAGTGCTTCTGTTATAAAGCTTTAGATTTTCAGTTAAGTAAAGATGTTTATCTAAAGGAAACATGATATAAAACTGAAAGTTTAGAAAAGGCTATGTTTTTACTAGGTGTCTCCCAGAAGAACCATTTTGAATAAGGTAGGTGATGTAATCAGTATTTTTGGAAAACAGTAAAAATGATAGAGAGTAAAATATACTGAAGAATTTTACTTGCACTTCAGACAGTGATAGACAGAAGAGTAAGACTGAGAAACATTTAAGAACTTAGGGGTCTTGGCAGAGAAGAACTGACAAGAAATAGGCAATCACAGGAAAGGGATACTAATTTTCAAAATTGTAGTATTTAGTATTCAGCACAGAGCAGCTCTCCATATTGCTTAAGATTATGGCGTCATTGCCCTCTTTGCTCTTTATATTGACATTGTGACATGGTAACACCAACCTTCATCACTTGCCATGTCATGTAGACAAACCAAACAAGTGCTGACAGTCTGCCTTGAACACTGCTGCGGTCATAGGCGCAGACTACAAAGTCAAGTTGCTTACAATACTAAGAAACATTGAGATCAATTTATTCTTATTTTGGTTGCTTTGAATTTTTACTAATGTGTCAAAAATAATTACGGGTATAAAATTCTCATTACATTGGAGTGTCTGACATCTACTTTAGTTCTCACTTTCTTAAAGGAATATTGAACTGGCCAATTGGTCCAATATGTAAATACTAAACTGTCTATGCAATGTGTGTATTAAATGAAAGTTCTCAAAAGAATTTTTAAGGAAGGAGTCACAAAGTCCTATGACTAAACAGCTTAAGATATAATAAGAAAAATGTCTGATAAAAGCAGAATTAAGTGTCTTTTCTACCGGGAAGATTTTCCACAGTCCTCTCTCAATTGGTCTAGATAGTAACAAATTTGAAAATGTTTTTAGATCTTGTTACTTTATTATTTTATGTGTATGACAATTTTGCCCACATGTATGTGTGTATATCGCATGCATGCCCTGTGTCTATGGATTTCAGAAAAAGATATTCGATCCCCTGGGACTTAAGTTACACAGCTAGTTATAAGTTAACATGTGGGGATCAAAACTGAGTACTCTGCAATAGCAGCAAGTGCTCCTGACTGCTGCACCAATCTCTAGACCCATTAAGTCTTTATACTTCCTGCAACTACATCTGTCTTCATGTAATACTTTGTCATTCTTATTTTTCACATATGTAACTCTTTCTTCCAAGGAAGGTATCATATCTCATTTGATTATACATGATGCATATGACAGTATTCAACATCTGTCAAATAAGTGATTACTGATTATGTGCTGATATATTAAGCATCCTAAAATACATCAAATACAGTTGGCAGAGTAATTGTTATGATTAAGTCACATAACAAGAAAGTAACTATTATGTTTCCAGTGCATATAAAGTAAAAATTATTGCTTATGTTTACCAAGGGAGAATATACAAACAAAGCAAATGGCAGTGTTCTTTGTTGCAATGGGTCTTATTTTGGCATACAGTGTATGTGTGTGTGTGTGTGTAGATAGATAAATGACAAAAATATATAGGTAAATGATAGATGATTGATAGATTGATACAAGATAGGTTGGTAGAGAGATAGATCCATTAATAGATGATAGATATGGCTATAGCTATCAAAGATAATATATCAAATAATCAGATATCAAAGAATACTAATCTATATGTGGATCACTAACCTCTGTGTAATATTAAACTATATTTGCATACATAATGCATTGCAGAGAATCAAAAAGGAGAAGAAAATTAAACATATATGTAAAACACAGAACTCTATAGAATTATATACATATATAATTCGCCCTAAGGATTGGCAATTAATTCTTCACTATTAGTTATAAGCCTGCAATAATAAAAAAAAAATGAACCTAGCCAAATAGTAACTAATATGTACAAGTATATAACTAAGCAAAGAGCTCTGTGAGTTGACAGTTTTGCAGCTAGATATTTTTGCTGAATAACACAGCAATATGACTTAACTGCTGGCACAGATTGGGAATATTATTATGGGCCGGCATTACAAACAGCCATGTATCATGAAACGAATCCATCTAGCCTATACAGAAGATTCTACATCCATGAGAACTTCCCTTGCTACCTTCCTAATGTTGAGTGTAGCGAACTAAAAAGGGACATGTTTTACTAACTTGAACTACCTACCATAAGCAGATACACTAACTGCATGGTAAGAGTAAGGTAAAATATTGTCTTTTAACAATATTAAAAACAACCAAAAAAAGCAAGAAAAGCAGAAAAAAAATCTAAGAAAAAGCTATTAGGATTAAGTGCTTTATGGGCCTGATATTGAGTTTAACATCCTAATAAAAAGATCAATTTTAATTAATCCTATAGTAAACACCATTTCTTTTCAACTGAATTGCCTAAAAAATGTAAGTGTGAGCAACATCTATTGCTGGCAATGATGCAAATCTCAAAGAATATAGATTTCCTCCCAGAGCCCAAGAGGGCCAGTGTAGCTAAACATTTTGCTTCTTGATATCATTTAAAATTCTCAACTATCATCTTACCAGCCTTCAAATTACTGTCAAGTACTCCAAGTGTCCCTTATTTTCTCTCTGGAAGCTGCTCAGTTTGAACCATGCAATAGCCAAATGCTTTGTGTCATTATTTTTCAATTGCATTCCTTGTCTGTCCTCCTTCATTTCCCCAAATAGGCTGTAAAATTCTTGAGAGCAGAAACTATATCTTAATACATATTTTATACTCTTCTGTCATTAGTTCTCTCAGAATACAGCAAAGTGCTTCTGGTATAGTGTGCAGTTAAATTCATATTTATAAATGACATTGGAAGATAATGATACAGTATCCACTGAGGAGCAATGCAAGGTTTTTATTATCTTTGTGTTCAAAGGTTTATGTTATTTGGGTGCTATTCCTTCAGGTTTTAACCTTATTCATAGAATTGAAAGTCTTAGAAATATGTCCCTTGTATCCCATCTTGGTATGGGAGTAGAAGAGCATAGGAGAAAGTGTGAGATCACACGTGTAAAGAAATAACAGCAGTAAGAATTTCCATTTCATAGAGGCAAAGTGTTGGACTGTTTGAAAGGAGAAAAAGGGTCTGAAGAAGCAGTGTGTGAATAGATGAATAAAACAAGTGTTAGGCTTGATGAAATTGAACTTAAAACAACCACAAAATGTTAGGTATGAAAATCACAGATTAATCATTTAATGAATGACAAAATTAAATCATAATAAGTACAAGATTGGTGTGATGATTCATTTTGTCAATGGAGGAAAATCTAAACTCATATAGAAAGGCCATCTCACTGAAACATTAGACCAACATATTTTTGGACTAATTGAAGTGGAAAGACCAACTCACTATGGGCGGCGTCATCCTCTTTACAAAAAAATTATGGATATAACAGTGGAGAAAGTGGAGAAGACTTAGCATACATGTATTCACTCATTCTTTTTTCCATCTCAGCAATGGATAGAATGTCACAAGTTGTCAGAAACTATTACTGCTGTGAATTCCCCACTGAGATGGGCAGTAATGTGAAACTGGGTTCCTTACTGTCATGTGGTGACCACTAACCTAAGACAAGTTTTCCATCTCTTATGGTCAGTAATCTGAACCTTGGAGGTAAAATAAAATTTCTTCCCCTAAGTCTCAATCATTACATGATTTTATCACAACCACAGGGTAAACTTAGTTATTTCCTCATGCATTCATTCAAAAACCTGTCTCATTTTATATAACAAACAAAATTTTATGTAACAAACAAGATTTTAAAGAAATCAATTAAATAAAGAAGAATTTATAAATATTTGGGCAAAGTAGGTATGTTACATGTAAAATATTTTAGTGTTAGAAAAACAAATAATACAGCTTAAAGGAGGCAGTTACCCAAAACTGAAACAAGAATTTTATATTTAACAATGACTCTGGATGAAACAGTGAATGATATGCTTCTTTTACAGGTAGGAGTTGGTGTCATCCTAAAGCAGCTATGGTAGCCCACTTGTATAACACATGCAGTTGACTTTAATATATTACTACTGACATAATGATTCTGACTTTAGTTTTACAATCTACACATAGAGTAGATTGAAATGATATTAAAAGGTATATCGTGGCTTTTCTTTTTTCAAAAAAAAAAGTTGTTTTAAGTTTTCATGAAGTCAACATTTAGTCTCTATGTTAGTTTCTTCTTTTCCTTTTACTATAATAAAATATTGTGACAAAAGAAGTATATGAACTAAAGAAGCTTTGATTAAAATCCATCACAGTGGGTAGGGAAGTCACAACAAGAATCTGGGGGAGCTGCTCATATAGTGTCCAATGGATGAAGTGAATGATGAAGGCTGGAGGTCAACTCATCTTCTCATTCTCATCCAGTTCAGGATCCCACACCAGAGAGTAGTACCAATAAAGATGGTTTCTCCTCCCACATCAACTAATATAATCAGGATAATTCTCAACAGGTGTGTATAAGGGGTTCTCTTCTTGAAATTTGTTCCCCTCTGAAATCTCATGAGCCAGATCTCTCTTGGTTTTGTTTGTTCATTTGTTTGTTTGTTTTTTGCTATCATTAATGTCTTTCCATATTCCATGAGAATGGCTCATTAAACTATGATAATTAGCTTCATTTTTATTGTTTTCTTCATTATTTATTTTTTTAATTGTTTTATTTTTTACATTCCAAATGTTGTTCCTTTTCCTTGTCCCCCATCCAAGACCTCTTCATTTCATCTCATCTCCCATTTTTCTCTGCAGAAGAGGGTCTTTCTCTACCAGCTGTCTTCACCCAACCACCCCTCAGCTCAAACTCCTACAAATCCTCCTTCCCTGGCAGTATCAAGTCTCTACAGGATTAGGTGAATCCTCCTCCATTGATGCCAGACAAGGTAGTTTTCTGCTACTTATGTAAAAGAGGCCATGGACAAGCCAATGTATGTTCTTTGGTTGGTGACTTAGTCTCTGAGAGCTACCAGGGATCCTGTTTAGTTGATATGATTGATCTTCCTATGCTGTTCCCAGCACCTTGAGCTCCTTTAATAGAGTTCCCCAAACTCAGTCAAATGGCTGGTTGAAAGTATCTGCATCTGTCTCAGTCAACTGATAGTAGAGTCAATCAGAGGATAGCCATGCTAGGCTCTTGTCTGCAAGGACAAGATGGCATCAGTTATAGTGTCAAGTTTTGGTGCCCACCCATGGCCAGTCACTGGATGGCTTTTCCTTCCAGCTCCATTCCATTTTTGTCTCTGTATTTATTTTAAAGATGAACAATTCTGTCTCAAAATTGTTGAAGGTATGTTGGTGACCTGTTCTGGCCACTGGGGGAGAGGTGCCTGTTTATCTACTGGAGGTGATCTTTTCAGATTTTATCTCCCCTCTGTTGGGCTTTCCAGTTAAGGTCACCCCATTGAATCCTGGGAGCCTCTTACATTTCAGGTCTTTGGGACTTTCTAGAGGTTCCACAGCCCATCCCCAATCCCTGTATCAGGGCAGGATCAAGCATGGGGGGAGATAGAAGGGAAACCCAGAAGGTCCAGAAAATGGATGATTAGTTTTAAATGACAACTTATCACAATTTGGAATCTGGAATGATAGTCTGAATGAGAAATTGTTAGAGCAGTTTGGCCTGTGGGAGTATCTGAGCAGAGTGCCTAAATTATCCTATTTGATGTAGGATGGAAGACTACTGCATAGAAAGAGGTTTCATAGCTTGAAATTTGACCTGTGTAAATTTTAAGAAAGTTATCTGAGATGAAATAAGAAGTCAGGATGAATGTATTTTAATCTAATCCTCTGCTCTTGAATATCGACACAATGCATCAAATTCATAATTTGACTTACCCTAGTGAAGGACTAAAACTGGCAACTCTAAGCTGAGAAAGCCTCTTCCTCCCATGTTGCTTTTTTCATGGAGACAAAGCTACAGAGGAGCTTGAGGGAGCTGGTCATGGTGTATCCATAACTAGGAAGCAGAGAAGAGTAACTGCTGTATTGGGCTCATATTTGTTTTCAGGAGCCGGACCTAGACACCATACATATTTATAGTAAATGTGTAGCTTGGACTTCATATAGGTCCCCTAATATATAGAGAAAGGACTGTCTCAGTCTCTCTTCCCTGCCATTCAATCCATTTCACCTAACTGGACTGCGTCATTGGGCCTCAGTGCGAGAGGATGCACCTCTAGTCCTACTGAGGAGAATGAGAAGGGAAAAGAAGGAAAAGGATTTGCAAAGGTGGGAATGGGAAGAGAGGAGGGAGAAAGGCTGTTAATTGAGATCCAGTCCATGATGGGTGAGCTTTCTCTCTCAGTTAACCTAATTAAAATAGTTGCCCATGGTTATACCCAGAAATCCATTTTTAGGTGATTCTAGATCTCATCAAATTGACAATTGAGGTTACTAATATAGTTATATTCAACTGTAGAAATCAATATTTTGTTTGAGTTTTATTTATTTATTTATTTGTTTATTTATTTATTTGCTTGGTAAGAAGACTAGATAAAATGTTAAGTTCTTAAACTCATGTGTTCAAGAAGAATGTTCAGTGCTAAAAAATCAAGAAACAAATAATGACAGCAATAAATCAAATTGGAGCCAGCTTAGTAGCTTAATGCCTAACACATATAATTATAATACTCAAGATGCTTTGACAAGAGGACCATTGCAATAGGAAGGTCAAACTAGGTTACAGTGAGGCACTGTATCAAAAGAGGAACAAAATCCCTCAACTACTACTGTGTTTTTTTCTGAATATATTTTTTAATTAATATTTGAATTTCTGAAACTAAAATTCTTGAGTGTTTTAAGTTCTTAAATATATCTCATACTTTAAAATGATGCATAAAATATATATGAGATAATGTGCAGGAAAAGTAGAAACCATTTAAATGCATTTATTCCTTAACATTTTTGTGACTACTAGTATAAGGCCTGCAGAAAAAATAAGACATCACAGTAGGACAGGGGTAGTTGAGAATAAGAGGGTGTACAGGAGTTGGAAGGAGATAAGAGAAGATAGTATAATGAATGTGTCTACAATAATTTGCATATGCTATAGAAAAATCAAGATTAAGTATGATATAAATAAAAATTAAATGGTCAAATTTGGAGAGGAAAGAAAACATTAAAAGCACAGAAATATGTAAACTTCATATTAATGTAAAATAAACCTAATTTGTCATCTCTCCTAAGCAGTAGTTTCTATTCATTTTGATTTGCCCTTATTTGGATAATTTATTGACAACCATGTTTGTGCGTGTGGTCGTGGAGCAAGAGTACTTACAAATGATTATAAGGTAAGGCTTCAGACCTGTAGTTGTGATGCCAATATTTTATCTGTGGTGCTTTGTTGTGCAATTTCAATAATGTGTTTTGTTCTTCATTCTATTTGTCAAACTATAGAGTTCTCAAATCAAAGCATTTTTAAATAGGTTAGGTTAGGGGCATCTGTGTGTTAAATTCTTCAGGTAATATGTACCATACAACTATAATGTGTATGTCTGGGATATCTGTAAATATAAAAACATGCCTTTGGCTATTGCTTGAAACTTTCATTTCACAGAATTCTTATATACCGTTATCTAGTAAGTGACATATGTGGCTTTTACAAGATAATTCTGATTACTGGGAAGCACTAATTTTGTTAGATCTGTTTCTGGATTTGGGTTTAAGTGTTTTTGATTAGCAATGTTCTCTTTCCTCAACAACTCGGAGATGCAGTAGTAATCAACCCTATTTATTGCATTTAAGAATCCCATAATATTGGCTCTGCATCTGAAACAGCAAGTACTCATAATTGTGTTGCCTTCTTTAAAAACATGGTATGTCATCTATGGATCACAAATTATTGTAGATGGTTTTTACATTCAAAGGCACCTTCACTAATGACACTTCTAAGGGTGTGACTGTTGCTGCTGCAACAAATAAAGCCTTTTAAAACCCTTTTCTTTTTCAAATAAAATTATACTAGAGTCTTTCACATTTTGATGAGTTTTCAGACATTTTAGAATTACTTCAGATTGTATGGTTATATAATATATAATAAGACAGATTGACTTAAAATAAGTCAAATTAAAATACTTTTTAAAATAAATATTTTTAAGTTCTGAAAACTTTGTGTATTTAGGCTTCCAGACACTTTTGCAAGTTCAACTTTCTCAATAATATCAGACAAATAAGTCTAAAACATTATTGCAAAATAAAAAAGTGTAATTGAATTGTCCAATTTAATTATACAAGTCTACCTTCTGTTAATGCATTACAGTGAATAGAATAGAATAAAATAGATGTCATTTAATTGTATGCTTATCCCTCATGTATTTTAAAAATCTGTCTAGATAGTTACAAGAGGAAATTCTATATAAATAAATTACATGGTTTTGATAAATACAATTAAATTTACATTGGCATTCCAATCTCAAAGAAATTATTTTCAAGTGTTTATATTTTATAATTATATCTTTAGTATTCTAAGAAATTTAAAAGTTTTAATAACCTTGCTCTTTTAATAACCCTACTATTTACAGTATGCCTGATGATACCCTGTTCATGCTTAGGAGTGGGGATTAAACCCAAGCTCTCACACAGTTTAGTCAAGCACTAGAAGACTAAGCTATATCCGCAGCATCTTATGCTAATATCCATAACTTTTAGGAACTCACTCATTCCACTAATGCGGATTTATGGTATATTATTTAGTATAAGAAAGCAAAATGTTTCTTTGGGGTAAAAGATGTATTTTAAAATCTGTATTGCTTTAATTTTGTGAAGTACTATGCTGATGCCAGTATCATGAGACATTAACACAGCCATTAGACTCTCATCTATAATAATTAGGGTTCGGAGTCTGATTATATAGAAACCAAGAAACTGAGATTAGTAGAGAGCCTACTTTATGCATCAGATCTATTGTATTGCTCTACTAGGTGGAGGGTATGTTTAGTCCTCCAATAAGCTAGGAATCTGGGATGTTAAAGTTTGATGACTTCTCTCTCTTTATATTTATATATAAATTTTGATCTTAGATGTTTTAAAATGTAGGTAGGTATTTTCTTTTTTCTTTTATTTAGATAAATTTTTAAGAGAAAACTTTATTAAAAGAAATTTGTGTCTTGCAAATACATAGACATAAATTTTCTTTTTTCTTTTTTAAATCTTTTTAATGAACAAACAAAAACAACAAGAACAAACCCCTGTTGCCTCCCCCTCCCCATGCCTGCCACTCCACCCTCTCCCACTTATCAGCCCTGTCATTCCCCTACACTGGGGCACAGAACCTTCACAGGGCCAAGGGCCTCTCCTCCAAAAGAACACACTTGGTATGCACTCTCTGATAAGTGGTTATTAGCCCAGAAGTTTGGAATACACAAAGTACAACCCACAAACCTCAAGAAACTCAAAAAAAGGACGATATTTCATTCCTTCTTAAAAGGTGGGGAACAGAATACCCATGCAAGGAGTTGCAGAGACTAACTATGGAGCAGAGACTGAAAGAAGGGCTCTCCAGCCTGATATAGCTGTCTCCTGAGAGGCTCTGACTGTACCTGACTAATACAGAGGTAGAGACTCACAGCCATCCACTGAACTGAGTGCAGGGTTCCCAATGAAGGAGTTAGAGAGGGAACCAATGGAGTTGAAGGGTTTTCAGCCTCTTGGGACAAACAACAATATGGACTGACTGACCAATGCCCTCAGAGCTCCCAGGGACTCAACCACCAAGCAAGGACTATACATGGTCAGACTGATTGTTCTGGCAGCATGTGTATAATAGAGGATTGCAAAGTTGGTCATCAATGGTAGGTATTTTCTAAGTAAAACATTAATAAGTATATTGTTTTCAAAATGTATATTCTGAACACTATATATTATTTCATAATAAAAATGGGGAGGTGCTATACAAACATTTATATTTTATTCATAGAGTAAATTAATTTTTTTTTTTGAGACAAGGTTTCTCTGTATAGCATTGGCTGTCCTGGAACTCACTATGTAGACCAGGCTGGCCTCGAACTCAGAAATCCACCTGCCTCCCTCCCAAGTGCTGGGATTCAAGGCGTGCACTGCCACCGCCCGGCTGTAAATTAGATTTTCTAATAAATTGGTTCTGGAGTGTCAAGTTTCAAAATATAAGCTAACACTTGGCCATATGCATAATGTTGGCATTTCACTTCTTCATGCTTTAATGTAACCATCTGGAAAACAAAGGTAAATCTGCTTCTAGTGGTCCAATATAATAATTTAAGTAATTCAAATAAAGAAGTTGGAAGAATATCTGGCTTTAAGCACTTACTAAATTTTATCATTTTCAATGTGATTTTTACATAGACTTATTTCTCTTTTTTTGTTATTGAAAATAGAATTTTTCCTATAATATTTTCTGATTTTAAATCCTCTTCCCCAATGAATCTGAGAACCAACCCTTCTGTCCTCTCATTCCAATATACCCTAGTTTTGTCTCTACTTAGAAAGCATGCATTTAAAGAATAATAATATAAACTAAAGCAAGACAATGTGAAATAGGACAAAGGAACAAAGGTCAAAGCCAACAAAACAAAACAAAAACAAAACAAGGAAGCATATGTAGATACAAAGACACACAGACACACAAGAATCCCATGGAAACAAAACTAGAAGCCATAATATATATGCCAAGAAACAGTGAGGTGGAAAAAAATGAGAAGACCTGAGAGCATTGTAAGACAAAGACCCAGCAAAGATGCGATTGAATTCTTTTTGTATTGAGCATCTACTGCTCATCATAGGGTATGCTGTAAAAGTTTTGTCCATCTCCAGTGAGATTCTGTTAGGGAAAATTGACTTTTTTTATATGTGAGTAGTTATTAAGTGGAGATAGTTTCTTGCTTATAAATCCTGTTTCAACTTCTCTCATCAATGGGATGCCAACTGGTATAGATTTTTTTAGGCTTTGTGCATGCTGCCACAGTCTCTCTATGTTCATATGTGCCTCAGTCATGCTATGTTTAGAAGGCCTGTTTCTTTGGGGTCCTCTATCTCTCTAGCTTCTAGAATCTTTCTCTCTCTTCTTTTGCATGATTCCCTGTGTCCCAAAGAAAGGGATTTGTTGGAGACAACCCACTTAGGATTCGCTGTTCCAAAGTGTCTCATTCTTTATACATTGTTTACTTATTTGTCTCTGAATTTGTTCTGTCTACTATAGGAGCAAGCTTCACTTAAGATGTCTGAGGCTAGCACAAATCTTTGAATATAGCAAAATGTTATAGGAATTATTTTAATGCTATATTCCTTTAAGAAAGCACTAGTATTTTGTTTTTGTTTTTGCTTTCCCTAAGTCCCTGGCCTATCTAGTCTCAGGCTTTCAGCTACCTGAACATCATCTGAGATGGGTCCCATTTCATATGATGAGCCTTGAATCCAGTCTTAAGAGTGGTTACTTACTCTCACAAGCTTTGTGTGAACATTTAAGCAGGGCATCTAACAGGTGAGTCCTTGTTGTATATCGAGGGGCTTATAGATGGGTTGGTGTTTACTTTCCTTTTTTTTGGAAATGTGCATAGTATGTGAGAAGAAGTAATGTTCACTATAAACATTAGTTTGTGGACCTGTTTATAGGGAAGATGATGTTTTTATGCCCACTATGTTAGTTATCTTTCTGTCACTGTGACAAGATGCCAAAAAAAAATGCTAATGCAGAAAATTGTATTTGGCTCACAACTTTACATATCTATCTCTGGTTCCTCACCTACATTTGTTAGGAGATGTGCTGAGGTAGATATAATGGTTGAAGTATGAGGTAAGAAAGCAAGCTGCTCATCTTCTTGAGTTCAGTCAGTGAAGATATGGAGTTGAGGAGACATGATCCTAATATCTCCTTCAGTGGAGTGGCCTCAGTGCTGTAAGTCCTTCTGCTAGGTCATAATTCTTAAGACTTCCTTAATCTCCCCATAGTTGCAGCACTGTACACCAAACCTTGTTTCACAAGCATTTGGGGGAACAATGAAAATTCAAATCATAACTTCCATTGTTATTGTAAAGTCATTAACACACACTAGTGAACTAAGATATCCATCTCACATAAGTTACCTTCTGTCAATGTGGGAAAGCCATCCTAATTTCATTCATTTAGCAACTCTTAAATATATACTTGATTTCTTATACAACAAGGACTCGATATACAACAAGGACTCACCTGTTAGATGCCCTGTTTAAATGTTCACACAAAGCTTGTGGGAGTAAGTAACCACTGTTAAGACTTTATTCAAGGCTCATCATATGAAATGGGACCCATCCCAGATGATGTTCAGGGAGCTGAAGGCCTGAGACTAGATAGGCCAGGGACTTAGGGAAAGCAAAAACAAAAACAAAATACTAGTGCTTTTTTACATCCCCCTAATAATGTCCTTCACAGCCTCAACACTTAGTACCTTCCATTTTTTCTTAAGGGCGTTCTGGCAGTGATGCTGCTACAGTTTTCATTTGCACTTTCCTTATATTTGATGCTGCTGCTGACCAGCTTCTCATAATCAGGTGCATTATGATTACTTAAAAATATTTTATTCCTTAATCACTTAAGTTTTGAAAAACTCATATCCAATGTGTTTATTTTCCTAGTCTATGGCATACTAGAGAAATTATAATCAGAGGAAGAAAAATAAATAAAAAGCTGGTTGAGATACATTTCTAAAATATTTCTAGGAGATAAGTGTAGCAGTCAGACAATGGAGACATAGAAAATTTGGTGAGAAATGTGGAAAATTTATCAAGATTAAAATATCTAAGACACACAAGGCCAGGTAATGGAATGAGCATAGCACTACTACAAATATTACTATGGAAATAAAATTGCTAAAATAAAACAATAATGGTTTATTATTGATTTCTTACTTCAATAAAAATTGCTGAAAGCATTTTAGTACATAATGATAAGGAATGCCAATATATTCTTAAACATTTCAATAATTTTGGAGGGAAATAGAATTAATCACTAAATAACATGACCTACTCCAACATATCCCATCACAATATCTCATATTATATTTGGTACTTAAATTATCTACATCATCCTTGCATTGGACTTTCTGTACACTCAGCTCCCAGATATGTACAAGTTCCCTTCAAATTATTTCTGAGCCATCCTCATAAACTCTCTTCTGAGCTAATTGTTTATATCAAGTCCCCATCATTTCTCTTTTCTTATCTCCTCTACTCAAGAACAAAGATCCTGCAAAGACCTCTGCTGTCTGTAGGCTGTGGACCATTACTGATTTCAAAGGAACCACATTTAGGCCAGTTTCCCAGAGAAAAGCCACTCTCCTTCCATCTTCATCATAGTTTGCATAGCTTCTCAGAAGTAACACCCCTGCAGTTCACAATGAACTGAGGTCCCTTTATGCCTATCTGCCTTCATGCATATTTTACTGAGGACCTATGATATACTACCCATACTGAAGGCATATTAAAGTATGAATGTTAAATAGATCTGATTCTTGGCTCAGAGAGTCTTAAAGATTCTAGTGGAAAAAAAAAGAATAGAAATGAATTAGCCATTACAATCTTACAAAGCACTTAGAGCTGCTGAATGTGTCTCAAATATTATACATAATCCTCCACTGACTACTGCTTCTTTCTTCTCCTCAGTACTGGGTTATTAAAATCCAATGACATGCAGGGCAGTTTAATTTTCCCACTCACATATGTGGCCATGCAATGTGATACTGCAAAATTACAAAAACCTTGGAACTCATTGATAGATTGAAATTTATATACATTTCAGTTTTGTTAAAATGATTCCCATTTTCCCAAATTGGTTTTACAAGCAGCATATAGCAATTCACCTTACTTGGCTCCATCACTATCATTTATTTCTACCGGTTTTCTTCCTCATATGCTAACAATCTGTTGTAAACACATGCTATTAAAAATTGAGGTATGGGCTGGCGAGATTGCTCAGTAGTTAAGAGCTGATAGCTCAGTAGCTATTGTTCCAGAGAACCTGGGTTCAGTCCCTAGCATTATCATCTGCAACTCTCCTTCCAACAGATCAGATGCCCTCTTCAGGAAAGCATGTGACACACAGACATACATGCAGGCAAAACATCCATACATATAAAAAAAATAAAAAAAAATATATAGTATACACAAAGAAACATACTTAGACATTCATTTATATAAGTATCTAGATTTATATGAGTATATGTAGAGATTTTAATAGGATATTCCATAGTTTGTAGCTACATAATATGCCAAAGTATTATAAGGCAAACATTCAGGTATAATTTACAGCTGTGTTCATACACAAAATCTTTCTGGCACACCAAAGCCTTATTCCTTCTCCTTTGCAAAGCAAATCTGCTCTCTCCTGAGCAAAGGAAATTCAGCGTGTCATAAAGGAAGAATCACTGTTCTGGCTTCCAATCTTCCCCACGGGTTCCTCTCCCAGCTTTCTAACTCACTCAATTATTCCAAGTTGTGAGGTTGTTTTGCCTGATAACAGGCCTCTGCATTTCCCACAGGTCCTTGGTTAAGGAATAAAGCTGGGTTCTGTTTTATTTTAATTTTTTTCCCTCTTTGTTGCTTAGGTTTCATTTGTAGATGTATGTTAATTGAGTTGTTTCTCAATAAATACCCTAGCTGGAGTGCTGACAAACCAATCCTGTTTTCTAAGGACAGTCAAGCTGAGCATTATTCATTTCACTGAAATCTGGTTGTGTTTAAAACCCTCCACTTCACAGTTCCTAAAAGGATGATGAGCACTTAAAAGGGTCCTTCTATTTCACAGCTGTATTTTGCATATACAGACAGGTCAGGTATTATACGAAGATAATAAAAGTAGAGGCACTTACTATGAAGAAAGAACCTATTATAAATTGTTTGTCAGAGGCTCTGCTTGTAGTAAAAGAAATATGCTGCTTCCTGCCGGATTTCCTACAGTTGGACTGCTGAGCGAACCTGAGAAATTGTTGAATTCAGTCCCCTAGGCTTTACTGGGATGAACCAATGACCTCCTCACCTTGGCAGTCACACTTGACTTCTCCTTCTTAGGATATAAACAATGAAAACAATATCAAATGTAGACATTTGACTAGTTGTGTATAAGTAAGCATTTAGTTTTCTTATATGATTTGAAACATGGATTAAATTCTTCAATAAATCCAAAGCAAATTAAGAATGGACACTATAAAAACCAATATTCAATTATTCTATTTGTCTCAGTTTTAATAAATAAATATTATAAAGGTAAAAGTTTCTATATACTACAGCTTGTTCCCTTTTCACTATTCCAACGAAGAAACCATTTGCAGAATCAGTGGATATGCCCACAATCCTTTACAAAATACCATTACATAATTGTATTTTACATATATTTCTCCATATATATATATATATATATATATATATATATATATATCAATAGTCAAATCCATAATGATAAATTAACAAATTAACTTGATATTATTGTGGCATCCCATCTTATCTATATCTTTTCCTACTGCTATTAGTCTACCACTCCAGGTGGTAGTGTGATTAGGAGGAATAGGTTCAAATATTTGAATGCTTGGTCATTAGGAAATATGTCACTTGAGAGAGATTAAGAGGTATGGCCTTGTTAGAGTGAGTGTGGGCTTGTTGGAGGTAGTGTGTCACTAGAGGTGGGTTTTGCACTTTCAGATGTCTGAGTTAGGCTCTCTCTCCTTCCTGCTAACTGTGTCTGCCTGCATTCTGTCATGACCATATTGGAACAAACCTTTGAAACTATGAGTGAGGTCCAAGTAAACATTTTCTTTTATAAGAGTTATCATGGCTTGGTGTCTCTTCATAGCAATAGAACACTGACTAACACAGAAGTTAGTACCAAGGAGGGGTACTGCTGTGACCGGGTGGATTATGCTGCTTGTTGGTGGAAAGCGGATTTAGGGCTTTGGATAAAGAAAAAAGTTGAATGCTTTAAGTGGACCCCAATGGCCATACTAGCAGAAACATGGAAGACAATAGTAACTGAATGTGAGTGGACTATTCAGGCCCAGCTCACTTAGTTTCAGAGGGGAGGTTTATTAGTATGTGACCTAGAGACCACTCTAGTGATATTTTGGCAAAGAATGTGACTGCTTTTTGCCCTGGTCAGAAAAAAGAAATCTGCCTGAGGATAAACTGAAGTTTTGGATTAATACATCAGCACAGGAGATTTTAGGATAGTCTAGAATTGATTCTAAAATGTGGTTATTAGTGGTGACTCTTACAGAGGTCTATAATGAAAAGAAAAAAGCTGAGCAAGAAAAACTACAAAATGTATTCTTTGAGGAGAAAAGGAATACAGGGAAGTGTAATGGAGCTAAGTTCAGTGCTGAAGGAGATAAATAGCTTAAAGAAAAGCCTAATGGTAAGTGGAATAAAGGGAGTGGTGATCTCAGGGAATGAATACACCCAGCTTCCAATCTGTGAAAAGCAATTAAAGAAAAGCTTATATGTGCACATCTTTAATCCCAGAACTTCAAAGGCAAAGTTAGGTGGATCTATAAGTTAAAGGTCAGATAGATCTACAGAGAATGTTCCAGGATAGCCAAGCTTAACCAGTAAAGGAAAGCATCCAAAACAGGAGCTTAGTGAAAATGTAAATGAATTAGGGGGCCATGTTTCAGCCCCAGGAAGCAGAAGAACTTGGCAGCTTCAGCTACATGGTTCAGGCCTTAGATTCAAAGATACAAGAAAAGGGGTTGTAGAATCTTCCTCTGTGGCTAAGGAAAGTTACTAAGACCAAGTATGTATCAGGAATTTACTAGCATGAGAGCCCAGATAAATCTTATCATAAAGTCATAAAGGAGAAGTTTACTTTGGCTTGGAGGCCAAGTTGTGGGACACCTGTAGAAAAGAGCTCCTGATAGGGATTGGAACCATCGAGAGAGAGAGAGAGAGAGAGAGAGAGAGAGAGAGAGAGAGAGAGA
>JADRCC010240287.1:0-18011 GCA_019843855.1 Hylomyscus alleni | reverse complement strand
TTTTTTTTTTTTTTTATTGCTGGCATTTCAATAATTGTCGTTGTGCTCTTGGAGAAATCAATTGATAATTCTTAACACCTACCATCAATATCCAATTTTCTCCATATTCTTAAAAGGCAAGAAGAAACTCAAATCCATTGCAAGCAGATTAACACCAACACACTCAGTTCTTTTCCTGTATGTTGTGCATATTGGCTGTTGGGAGAAGTCTGTTGGGTTACACATAAAGGAATATTAAAGATTAAAAGGAACACTTGTATTGGTGCAGACAAAATTTACCCCTGTAACCACAGAAATTCAATAGAAATTAGAGTGCATAAAAACTGAAAATAGGTACTAGATTCCAGACAATATTTAATCTAAACGAAGTGTTAAAAGAAAAGCAGTTACTCCAAGAATAAATTAATGAACTACAATTAATTATATTTACTGTAAGTGGTTTGGTTTGGAAACACATACCTCCACGCTTATAAAATAAACCTGCATCGTGCAGAAGCTAAAGCAAGTTAAATGAAGATGCTTTTAACAAGGTTATTACTTAAGCAATGACAGGTTTACAGATTTTAGCACCACTGGGTTTTCACAGGAGCTATAGCAAGTGCTAAAATAACACACACCTTCAGGTTCATTAAATCCACCACCGGGATGGAATAACTGATATTTTGCAATATTACTACAGTCCCTCAAAGAGCTATCTATAAAGAAGATATAGTAGTAACAACGCCTGTGCTGATAAAACAATGAAAGGATTCTTTTATGGTTTTTCTGCAGGGAAAAATTGTGTTTAAGCAGTACTGTTAGCATGGTTATATCTCTTAATTTGGATTTCTTTCGTCTCTTATGCGTTTGTTGACATAAAATAGGTACATTCTCTGAAATGTTTTGTTATGAGGCTACACTGAGGAGGAAACTTGTAAAAAGGTGATATATATTAAGAGGAAATAAACTGAATCTCGCCCCCAAATATTTACTTTATTGTCTGATGTTTACTAGGATATTTATGGAGGCTGTTTTATTTAAAGAACTTATAAAAATCTAATAACTGCCTGAAAAAAAAAAAAACGGCATCTCTGATAAATCCTTTACTGTAGTCTGCCATGAGACGAGCCTAAAACATAAATACTGGTCTTCTAATAAATCAATGGAGTCTGGCCTTCGGAGACCTGGGAGACATATGGACAGTAATAGAGTATCTCAGGTTGTCTCATGAGTGATTCCATCTGGATGAAGTCTTGGTGTTATTCACAGCCTACTTCTCCCCTAAAACACCTTCAATCTTATCCACAGCCTCCATCTCAAATGTCAGACCACCTGGGATATGCAGCTGTCAGGCTGAAAGGAAAGCTGCCTGGGACTGGCCCGGCCTGCTTGTCAAGGAGAAAGTCACTAGCAGGCAGTCACTGCTAGGTGTACAGGGACAATACTACTGAACGCCAGCCCTGGAAGATGCACCAGCCCAGCTCTGGATCAGAGCAAGAGAAGAGAGAAAAGATTCTGCAGGAACCATGGATGTCTCTACCGAAGAGCTGGTGTGTTAGTCTCCATTCAAGACATTTACTCTTTTCAAATCAGTGATGCAGAGGTCAATATGGTATTATTAAGAATGCATTCAAACTCTGCAAAGTTCTTTATACGAATATATGGTCATGTATTTCGTGTTGCCATCAGCTTCTTTGACGTATTTTCTCTTACACTCCTCTTATATTTTTTTGTCCCTAAGGAGATTTTGTCTGGTCACATTGCTCTCTGAGACCTTTCACAATTGCATTTGCTTTCTTTCTCTTGTTCCTCAGCCTGTGACACCCTGTGTGGCTGGCTTAATCTTAGAAGAGCACAACAGCATAGTTGTACATACTCACAATGGCCTGTAAAGTAAAAAAAGGATTCAAAACATTTAAGACTTAGTGGCTTAGCACTGCTTTTTTTCTCTCTGGTATCTCTTTTTAAAAATTAGCAAATATAAAATTCCCATCACAAAGGATTATGATTCAGTCATGCTTAGTCTGTTCTTGCAGGACTTGCTGTCTCTCAGCTCCACCTAGGACAGCCCCTCTTGGTCACATCAGAAAGTTTTCTACAAGCGACCAGACATCTCTAGCTTTGCTGCTTTGACTTCTGGTTTTCCCCATGCCTCTTGGCTTTATAGAATATTTATCGAATGAATTAATGGTTTTCTATTTTTTTTTACATTTGACAATATGTTCTCATAGATAATCAGGATTCAGTGTTTTGTCTAAAAAATTATTTTCTTTAAATTCTTTCTAGTGAACATTTGCCAAAACTTGTAATTCCATATTTAATTTCCAATATAATACTATGCTCAGTTATTACTTCTTTATACTCCTTTCTTAAGATTTGAATTTATAAATGCTAAATCTACTTACTACATACAATAAATTAAATGCGGATAGGTATATAAACAATTGATTCTTTCTTTGGTTTTATTGAAATGTATTTTTCCCCTAGGATGCAAAAGAGCATAGTGGATAAAAACATGTAATTTTTATTTTTTATTTTTTTTTTGAGTCTGATAGAAAGTCTCAGATAAGTCCTATAAGGAGTAGCAAGTATGAAAACAGGTAATATTGCAGTAGGGGCTCAGATTCTTGGTGAGATAACAGGAAGATCTGCTTTCTCAGGCAGCAGAAGAATTCATGCTGACAAGCGATAAGAAGCACACACAGCCATGCATGTCACATAATTCACTGCTACTATCTAGTGCCTGATGTTTGCTCCACAACTTTGACTTGGTATGTAGATTAAACATTGCCATTGCCACTTAGTTTGAGAAAATGAAGCCATGTAAATGTTAAGTAATTTGCCTAATGTCACATTAATAGTGAAACATGGTTTGAATCAAGGTTAATGTAATTCCAAGGCTTTTATTCTTTTTTCCTGACAGATACTCACAGTCCCACTTCGATGCTTCTATTTTATGTGTTACTCATACAATCAGTAGGGAAAACTAAGGGTTGACAATTCCAAACAGGCTCCGAATCTCTCCATTCTTCTCACCTACACTTTGTTCTGGTTCTTCACCATCTCTGATCTGGAATTCTCTCTTGGACCCCTGACAAGTCTCCTCACCTCAGTCTCTGTCCTCTGTATTCTTTCCTTCACATATTTCCCAGGTGGAAGGATTTCCTTCAGAAAGCATACGGACCATCATGCTTTATTATCCTGGGACTCTCAACCCCATTTATCGGAGTCTGAGAAACAGCAGCCTGCAATGGCCAGCCCTATCTGCCATCAAAGGTCAGCAAACGGTTGTCTGTATGACAAATTGGTTCATTAGCTGTTCTTGCCAGCCTGTGGGTTGGAGATAGAGTTTTTATTTTCACTTATTTATTTACTAATGTACTAGATTAATTGTAAAAAAGAATCATTTTCATTTATGTTCATACATATTATAATACCCCACTCTCCTCGCTTACTTTCCTTTGCTGACTTCCTTATGGTTATCTAATAGTCCATTCTATTTTTGCTTTCATTTGGTTTTCTAAATTAACATGTGACAAAAATGGGTATGTGGTACTTATCTGTGTCTGCCCTGTTTCTTTTAACATGTTGATCCAAGCTGCATCCAAATTCAGGCTAAAGCCACAAATTTACCCTAATAGCTATATAATAACCAATTACATATATTTGCCACATTTTCTATATCCATTCATCCACCAGTGGTATCTAGGCTCATCCATGGCCGGGCTTCTGTGAATGGCGCAGCAATAATAATGTATCAAGGTATCTCTGTTGTACTTTTAAGCCCTTTGGGTGTATGCCTAAGACTGGATCCATGCTAGATCACATGGTATTTTTAATTTGAGTCTTTTTTAAAAGAACCCCCATGCTGACGACCATCGTGGCTGTGTTAATTTTCCCACCAAAGAGTTTAGGGGCTCTCTTCTGTCTGTATTCTTGTTAATATTCATAGTTTCATTTTTACATTTTGTTTTGTTTTCTTGATGTTGCTCGTAGAAACATGGATAAGATGCCTTTTAAATTTAGATTTTTTTTTCTACTTTTCCTGGTATGTGAAGAGATTCAACAACTTTTCATGTATTAGTTTGGTCTGTTCATATTTCTTCATTCGAAATGTGTTCAGTTCTTTTGGCCATTGGTGATTACTTGTTCTTTGGTACGTTTTTAGCGCTCCACAAGCTGCCCCATCTCTCTCTGCTGCAGACACTGTGGAGTCCTCCCCATACCCAGGAGACTTCACACTAGACAGCTTCCTCTCTGGAGCACCTTTTTCCTAGATCTTCACTTTAATAATTCTTTTGACCTGGTTTACCTACTTAATAGGATAACATTCACTAAATTGGATAGTAGAATGTAAACTTTACACCTAGTAGTCTCATTTCTCCACATTTCCCTTTTAATCCCAATGTCATAACTCTGGTTTTCTAACAGACACCATAATTTAGTTTTTCTTTAATTTAATTTTTTCTTTCTATTTTGTATCTTCCATGTCTATGAAACAGCTTTACTATGTACTGTGTGCCACTTCAGTCTACTACAACCTACGCTAAAAATGTATTCAAGGCGTATGAGTCCTGAGATAGAACTCATACAAGTTGAACAACATAACTTCATTAGCCATAGACAAGAATAGATGCCTAATGTTCATGCCTAGACAATCTGTCTAGTTGCAGAGTGTGGATGAAATCTCATGTATCTCTTCCCATAACCACATTATAGCTGGTATACCCTGAAAACAACTTACTATGTCTTTATATCTGTTGGGTTCAAACTTTACATCAAGTTTCAGTGTTAGATACAGTATCATATGACCTAACAGGAAAAGATAGAAGCACTGTGGAAGTGGGGCAGAGCTGCGTTCTGCAGTTATTCTTTATCCTAGGATGCAGGGGTCTCATTACATGCTATTGGAAGTCTTGAGAACAGCAAGTGAGACCAGGCATTAAAATGGGGTTGGCCTAAGGCCACTCAGAAACCTGTCCTACAGGACGAGTACAAGATCCAAGAGGGCAATTGTTGCACTCTCTTTGGTTTACTGAAATATTGAAACATCAACATTTGCTTCAGAAAGAAGTGCACACAGTAAATATTGGTTCAGTGTTGAATGTGATACTGTATTCCCTTTAACTAACAAGCACTCTAGTATTTGACCTCCAGCACCTCACTGGAGCTGTTATTTTGAATTAGCATTTTCTCTCAGGTTCATTACACACCAAGTGTGCCATTACAAAGTAAATTGATTATGGTGTTATTAAATACCATTCACACTTGACCAAAGTAAGTAAACTCAGTTTTTTTCACAGCATAACTTCAAAGAATAAAACCTAATGGAATAATTTGGAATTATTAAATATATGACAACCTGATAGTACACGTGGGCTTGCTATAGTTTTGTGTTACTTTGCTGTCCTGTTTGGTTCTGTATTTTGTGATTTGGTGGGAGGAGTGACACTGGTTTTTTTGACAATGCCTCTCAACCTCAGGTCCTCATGCTTCCTATAAAAAGAATTGTCGAATTTTGTGAGCTAAGAATTGCTTTTGTATAAGGTTTAACTTTTAACATGAGGCTCAAATAAATTTTATAGATTTACCATATATACACACATATGTACATATATGTATTATATATGGGTGTATATATAGTATCCTTCTGTGCTTTATAAATGAATATGGTTGTCTGATATGCTAAAATAATTTTTATATTCATGAGAATATTATGAAAAATTAATATATATTTTGTATGGCACAGTAGAAACTCATAATAAAGAGGACAAGTCCTGATAATTAAACCCTAATTAACCTACCACTAACGTTAAGAGGAAACTCTGGCCTAGGTTAGTGCTTTTCAGAAAAAGTGTTCCAAAACAGCAAAGTTACTCGATTTTTTCTATAAAGGACTTAAATTCAGTTTTGGTTTAATGTTTCTTTTAAATAATGTAGTTTAGGAAGTCAATTTAAGTGAAAAGCCTCAGCATATCCATAAGCTTTATACACTTGATGAATTTAAATTCTGTTATATGTGGTCCAGACTGAGTAGAAATTCACACACATTCACTCTCTAAAACCAAAGGTAACTATGCATAGAGACAAACCCAAGACTTACTATGAAACTTACTCTAAGACTTACTTAGAGACTGCCTGTTCTCTAAGCTATTTCAACATTATAGGATGGTAGAGGGCCGTGTGTAAATCTGCTCATTCCCCCTCCAATATAAAGATGATATGATATCAAAAGTTCAGAAGCTGTGGCCTGAATTCTGAATTATAGGCATTATGAAATAGGATATAAGGCTAACTGTAACTCTAATTTGTATTCTGTCATTACACACTTGGTTTTGTTTTGTTTTGTTTTGTTTTGTTTTGTTTTGTTTGTTTTGATGGTTGGTAAGTAACATAATACCTTAGATATTGATGGGCAATTTTAAATGTGAAGGCCCATAACTTTCATTTCACATCCTTCCATACTGGACAGAAGCTCACTGAGTTTCAGAGACTTTGAGTCCGCTCAATTTTGGTGTGGTACTTTTATTTATTCACAAGAATTTCAAATAATGAAAATTTTAAAATTAAAAAGAAAACAACAAATAATGAAAAATAAAGTTTGAAATTTCCACCCACTATTTTATTTTATTCATCTTAATTTTTAGTTAATTAATGAAAATTAGTCTTTTCATTGAAAATTGTTCATTTACTTTGGAACAAGTAATCAAGGTTTAAATGATATCTTTGCAGCATGCACACCAAAGTGCATATTTGTATCACACTTAACTTGTAAAATAGAGACTCTGCCTTGCTTGTGGGATGGTATCAAAAAGTTCATTTGTAGAGCCTCCTCAAATGGTACATGGTGGGTAATCAAATTCCATGTACACAGTGCCAGTGCACCTACATGCAGAAATGTCTGAAATTATAGAAGCTAGGGATGCATTTGATGAATTGGACAGGAATGGGAGCCTTGAAGAGTGGCCCAAGATAACTGAATGCTGTAGTTAATGCGTATTTAACTTCAGGCACAAGTCATAATTTGAGTTGACACGACATGTTGCCATAGATCATCAATTTTCCGGTTAATGCTGAAAATCTGCATTCTGTAATTTATTTCAATGCCTGAGTAGGTCTTTGCCAGTCTTTAGCTTTGAAGAAAGTAAACTTACTATAAAAGTTTGAAAATATATTCACTCAGAACTTAAAGAACCACAAGGAAGGTTTTCAGAGAATGGTTACTGGAAAATAATTCATAGGATAGCAAGGTAACATGAAAAACAATGTGATCACATTAAGTTGTTTAAAAGATTTGTATGAGTGATATAGGAAAAGTCATAACCCTATATCAGTAAGAGAAAATACATAATGTTGGTGCTCTCTGCAGTACAATTCCAGTTTGACATTCTATGTCAAGAAAGGTAGAATGCCTAAAATTGACCCTGTTTTGGGAAAATGAGAAATAAAATAGGTGCTAAAAACTGATTTTATGAAAATTAAGAGTAGAGGCCTGGAAGAGTGAAGGAGCAGAGAGTTAGGTGGAAGTTGATCAGTTAGCAGCAAGTTCCAGCTAGAAACAGAGACGGCCTGGTATGCTGTTTGCTGTGTATAAAAGCTAGAAGAAAGGATTTTGACATTTTTTGTCATAAGCATGAAAAAGATAAACAAGCTTATTTTGTTTTAATTATATCAAATATACATATCAAAACATTATACAACACAATGATTTTATATATATATACATATATATATATATAATATATATGTATATATTATATATATATATATATATATATCAGTTAAAGAAACAGTTTCCTCTAAAGAAACAGATTCGACTTTAAAATAAACATATTTTATGATGTTAGCAGTGGTCTCCTTTGAGAACAGATGTCATGATTCCTGGGCTTGAGAAGAAAATGATGGTGAAGTTGTATGGGAGAGATTATGATTTATTGTGACATTGATTACACGGAGTTGAACTTAAAACGTGAATAGTTAATAAAAACAGTATAAATAAAATATCAATAATACACTGCATATGAAATTGGGATTGATTAGCTTAGTATACATGGCAACAGGTCCTTCAATTTAATTATATTTATAATGCATATGAAGCAAGAGAAAGCTACAATCATTGACATGGCATATTGCTGATAATAATTAGGTGAGCTAACTTTTGCTTTTAGGAATTCATTGCATTCACCTGACTAATGTGACTGCTCTTACATGCACTCACGTCATGATATCGTCACTGGAGAAAGTGGACTGACTTCAGCGATAGGGGTATCTTCACATAGTCAATGCCTGTGTTGAAAGAGACCACAGAGAGTGATAGTACCTCCAAGTTCTCTGTTCTTCACAAATCATGGCCACATCTGAAAACCTACATGACATTATCAACACCTACAGGCCTGAAAGCTCAGTTCTCTGTGATATAATGTGACATGCTAACGGCCTGCTTTGATACTGGCATAATCGAGTCCTCTTGCATTGAGTGGCTTGAGTTTTAGGGATATGAGTACTCGAGCCCTTAACTGTATCAGCAGCATAGATACCTGTTTCAACTTCAGGCAGTCTCATTGGCTATCATCCTTGAGTGAAAAAGAGGCAAGGATCTCTGGAGAAGCATAGCTTTGATAGGATGCTACACCTGCTCTCACAAAGACCTTCCGCTTTGCTGTTTTTCGTGTAGCACCTTTCATTGATACCGAATTTGCTGACTATCAAAAAGAGAAAGTAAGAACTATACCGACAGACACAGAAACAAGGTGCCTGCAACACCCCCTGTTGAAGGCTGCATTACTTATTCCGCTTGAATGAATTTATATTGGATAAATCCAGGGCGAAGTGAAAACCCTATTTCCAGCTGAGACTTAAAGATGTTTTAGTAAAACATGCTTAAGCAAATGCATTTTGATGCCTCACGAGGAGGACACACACAGAGCTATCTTTGCAGAAGTTCAATAAAGTATGTATCGGCAGCTGGAGAAGGGTGTTTTCTCTCTGATTTGCTCTAACAGATTTATATTGAATGCATTTAAAATTACTGGTAAGGTAGAAATAGTTAAATACAACTTCTAGATGATACCTAAGAAGGGTAGTTAACTTTTTCTATCCCGGTCAGTATTCATACTGCAGAAATGCCATATTCTCATCCAGAAGATACATATGTTAAAAGCAGACAGTCCTTTTGTCATGACTATCTAAGACAAAGGAACTTCACTTTTAATTGGCATCGCTACATCTTACAGGTTCCCGAAGGCTTTCAAATCCACCTCAAGCTTGGGCAGTGAGAAGGAAGGAGAAGAATTGAAGGAGTAAAAATAAATATTAAAGTACATAGAAATTAAATACTACCTATTTAAATAGCAATTATGCAGTTGCAAACAAGATCATCACACCTGTACAAGAAAAGACATGCAAGCCCCAAACATCTGCTTGGATCCACCTGCCAGGCACCTGTTTTGCTGTTTCAATGCCATTTGATTGCTGGAAATGTAGAGGCTCTTGTGAGGTAATGAGTGATTTTACATTATGCATGATTGAAAACAGGTGTTCTAATGCTGTACAATTCTATGCATGAATAATTCAGTTTGTTTAGAGCAAGATCTTTAAAAGAAGTACTGCATGAGCTTTATTATTTCTGTAAACATGAAGGTTATTTTTTTCTTAAAAATATATGCTTGTTCTTTTTCTGCCAGCTTGTTTATAGCAATTTTTTTTGTGCAATTTTATGGATGAGGAATGATATTGTGGAAGGTAAAATTTATCATACTTAAAACATGTAAGAAAGAAAATTGAAAGGTCTGTTAGCAAAAGGAAAAGGGTATTAAAATTCTGTGTTCTAAGTGAAAATGCATGATCGTTTCCTTCCTGCTTTGCTTGATTTCTGATGGCAACAAAGCATTCATCTGATAGGTATAATTAAGGAGGGGTGAACTATTTGGGAAATAGAGAAATTGTTTCATATCTCAGCCCAAACACCAAGCAGATACCAGACTTCCTTAAAGAGAGAATAGTTAGTCAGCGCACTTCTATTCATTTCAGATATGCTGAGTTCACAGCCTCTTGAAATCTGCAGAACACCAGGAAGACAGACAATTCCCCTTTACTCCAATTCCCACTTAAAGTTTTCTTTCTCCAGGTTCTCTGGAGTCAGATGAGGTATTATCAAAGTATTATGTTTCAAATGTCAAGACAAATCTTGAGTTCATAGTGCTAGATGTAAGACCTCATGTCAAAATCCTGGAGCTTAACAGTGTCCTGAACCATGTATGATTAAATAATAAACATTTCTGAGGTGAGATTTTAGCTGACTTGCTTACATCTATTAATACTTTATCAGTAATGTAAAGGAGACAGATTAATCTCTTTCATATTTGTTGAGTGTTTCAGACCATGTAAACCCTGATTTGAGAGAGCTATTTACACACAATAATGCCTTCCTAACACACACCAATTCAGCAAGGCGTCAGCAGTGAGCTTTGAGGTTTGGCTACCTTCCCTCACTTTAAGAGCGTGGCTTGCTTGACAGCATCTGTTAGTGAAAGCTTTCTAGAAAGGAGTAAACAGTAAGAGTTTCATGTGGGGACCAACACTGGGAGAATCACAAAGAAAATAACAAGATTTGGTGCGAAAGACAGCTTGTCTATTGCTCTTGGTAATAAGTTGATCCTAACTCCCACAGGGATAAATGAGGGAACTTGCCTTCACAAGCCTTCCCAAATAAAGCTAACGTTCTTTTAACCTCACACAATCAGTCTCAGAATGGAGGTCCATAGACTAAGACTACGAGATGCAAAGAACAGAAGTCAAAAATGTTGGTGAACAACCTTCACCCAATGTTCAAACGTTCTCTCGGGTTTGAAGTTTAGACAACACTACTTCATTTCTAAACTGATAAACATCCATGTAACATTACTGCTGTAGTTCCCATCTTAGAGATTGGTCAAAAACACCTGAAATACTAAGATGACTGGCACAAGGCTGAAATTTCTGATGGTCAAAGTTGATAGAGTAGTAAACCTTTCTTATGATTTGATCTATCTCTCCTAAGAGTTGCTTCGATTGACTTCAAAGGTCCCTTGCTCATGATATATGTACCCAGTAAGGAAAGCAATGCCGATGGTGCAGGACCAGAACAGCGGAAAGTGTGACCCATGCAGGTGCTGGGAATGCTTAACCTTACACAAGGAATGAAATCCAATTATTCTTCCAATGAATCTAAGCTACTCTTCATCTGTTTTAAATTGGAAATTGATGATTTATAATTGTATAAATGTATGGGGTAAAAGGTGATAAGCTATGAATACAATGCAGAATAATTAAATAAAGCTATTTAACACATACATCACCTCAAATGCTTAACATCTTTGTTAGTGAGAACATTCGAAATTTACTCTCTTAGCAGTTCTGAAATGTGCAGTATTCTATTATCTAAGTATAGTCACCATGCTGGGAAACGGAACAAAGAGTTCTTCCTTTCTCTTATTTGAAACATCTGACTATCACTTCCTCATATGTCCACATTCAAATCATATAACCATACTTCTCCTGTTCTTTTAAGAATACAATATATTAGACTGATTTTAAAAATGCACAATAAAATCTTGTTTTTTCAGTGTTCTATTTCTTTTTTAATTGGGTATTTGCTTTATTTACATTTCAAATGTTATCCACTTTCCTGGTCTCCCCCCACCAACTCCCTATCCCATTCCCTTTCTTCTGTAAGGATGTTCCCCTACCCACCCACCCACTCCCGCCTCCCTGCCCTCAAATTCGCATGCACTGGGGCATCCACCGAGCCTTTACAAGACCAAGGGCCTCTCATCCCATTGACGCCTGACAATGTCATTCTCTGTTCCATGTGTGGCTGACCCCTAGTACTAAATTTTCTGTTGAAAATGATAGAACATCCTCCTTTTAAAAAGCTAAATAGTTTTCAATGATGTGTGACCCCCAAACTCTTTAGCCATTCATCTATTGATATACACTTGCAATGATTTCATGGCCCATTTTAATATATTACCCCAATGAACATGGGGGTGCAGAATTCATTCTATTAAACTGACTCCACATATTTACTAAATTTTTATAGGTGAAATTTCTCAAGCATATGCTTTTTCTATTATGAAGAACCATCCCAACAGTTTTCCAAAATGATTATTCCAGTTTGCCTTTACACCAACAATGTGCAATGGTCCCCTGCTCCATATTCTTCTGAACATTTGCTATTATTCATCTTTTTGGTAACTATTCTGTTATCTCATTGATTACTGATTTACATTTCATTGTCGTGAAATGTGTACATCTTCATATGTATTACCATGAATATCTTCTTTCAAGAAATGCCTATTTATATTTCTTGCCTAGTTTTTATTTTTTGATGTGGTCTTTCTCTCCCTCTCTGTCTCTCTGTCTCTGTCTCTCTCTCTCTTTCTTGTGTGTGTGTGTGTATGTGTGTGCATGTGCATGTATGTTCACATATGCCCATATACATGCAGTCATGATTATGTGTATGCCATGACCTATGGAGCTGAGAAGACAACCTTTGGGAGACTGTTGTCTCCTGCTATTGTGTTGAGACACTTTTGTTGCTTTCAAAGTGCTGTATATTTCATACAGGCTCACCTAGTAGCATTAGACTTATCCTTCTACTTCTGCATCCCATTTTTTCATAGAAGTGATGGGATTACAAATTACGGTGCTGTTTCTGTCTAAGTGGGTTCCAGGAATTCAATTCAGGTCACCAAGCTTGCAATGTGAGTGTTTTTATTCACTGTGCCATCTTGCTGGTCCCAAGATAAATTTTTTGGCAGGATAAACATGACCTCCTCCTCAGTTTTTAATTTTAAGAGGCTTTTTCTCTTGCTATTAAGTTACTTAAGACCTTTAGTTCTTTTCTTTTTTTTTTTAACCTCCTTCCCAACTGTTTTTATATATTGGATGTTTAGCTCAGGTCCCAAACATGCTAGGCAAGATCTCTGCCACTGAGCCATATTCCAAATTCCCCAATTCTTTTTTTAGTTTTACTCAGAAACTCAAAAAGTTGACCAAGGTGGCCTTCCTTGCTTCAACCTCCCAAGTAGCTGGTCTATTATGCCTTGCTTAGCAGTCGCACAATAGATCCTTACTAGAAACATGACTCAATGTGCAAAGCCTTTGAGTGTGAAGCAACAACATTGGGTACATTATGCTTCTATTGCCTGTGGTTTTGGGGTAAAATTGAAAGCACATTGTCTAGAGCAGTATCACATAATTTTGCTTAGCTGTTTTAATGAATTACCTAATAAATTTGAACAGAGTTTTGTAGCATCCGTTCTACCGCTCCAAAGACAGTTATTAGAACCCTTTCTCTCAGAACCCAGCTACAATATGATTAGAATTTAAAAAGTAAGTTGCATAAAAAATACATCAGGGTTTTGATGGTTGACTGTAATTGTCAACTTGACCTAATTTAGAAATACCTGGAAAAGGTATTTTGATGAGATGTTATCTAGATTATGCTTGCATGGCGATTGTATGTGAGGATTACATTGATTGCATTGGCTGACTCAGAAAGGTCTGAGTCATATGGGTGGCACCATTCCCTACTAGGGATTTTGAATTACAATAGAGAATGTTACCTAGGTGCACTCTTGCTTTCCACCTCTTGACTATCAATGTGAAATAGACAACTATCCTGAGTTACTATGAGTGTTCTATAGGAAAGGACTACATGTGAAACTATGAACCAGAAGAAACCTCTGTTATAATGTTATACCACCTCCATCTTGCCTCTTGGTCCTACTTGGTAGAGTTCCTTCCACAAATTCTCTCTTCCCTTTGCCTCTGAAAGGGCAGCGCCCCATTCCCGCCTGTATCTCTTACCCTAGTGAGTCAAGTTTCTGAAGGATTAGGTGCATCCTCTCCTACTGAGGCCAGAGTTGACAGCTCACTGCTGCATATGTGTTGTGGGCCTCGGACCAGCCCATGTATACTCTTAGTTTCTGGGAGTTCCCAAGGTTCCAGGTTAGTTGACACTGTTGATTTTTTTGTGGGATTGCCGTCTGCTTGAGGGCCTACAATCCTTCCCCTAACTTTTCCACAGGGATTTCTGACCTCTGCTCAATGTTGTTTGTGGGTATCTGCATTTGTCTCACTTGCCTGCTGGGTAAAGCTTCTCAAAGGGCTGAACTGCTAGACTCCTGTCTGGAAGCATGGCAAAGCATCATTAATAGTATAAGAGACTGGTGCATGTCCCAAGGATGGGTCTGAAAATGGGCTGGTTACTGGCTGGCCATTCCTTCAGTCTCTGTTCCATTTTTGTTTCTACATTTCTTTTAGACTTGGACCTATTCTGGGTCAACAGTTTTGTAGGTTTCCTCATCTCTGCGATGAGTGTCCTGTCTGGCTACTGGAGGTGATCTCTTTAGGTTCTATATCTCAACTGTTGGACATTTCTGCTAAGGTCATCTGCATTGTCTCCTGGGAGTCGCCCTCATTCTGGGTCTCTGGTCCTTTCTAAGAATCTCTCCTGTTCCAGACATCTGGTGGCTACATATTTCCACTCATTCTCCGCTACATATTTCCACTCATTCTCCTGGGCCTCTGGGACTCTCTCTTGTCTCTCCCCATGCCTGATTCTCCCCATTCCCCTAGCCCTCCCTTCACCCACACCCTTCCTTTACCTACCATGACTATTTTGTTCCCCCTTCTAAATGGGATTCAAGTATCCTAACTTGGGCCTTCCTTCTTGTTTAATTTTCTTTGGATCTGTTGGGTCATTTGTATTTTGAACTTTTTGGTGAATATCCACTTATCAGTGAGGATGTACCATGCATGACATTTTGGAAATAGTTTTACCTGAAGACCCAGCAATACTAATTTTGGGCATATACTCAAAAGATGTTCCACAATATCCCTAGGACATGTGCTCTACTATGTTCATAGTAGCTTTATTCATGGTACCCAGAAAATAGAAGCAACCTAGATCTCTCTCCCAATAGAAAAAGTAAGAATGGATACAGAAAATACTGTAATTTATACATTGGAATGGTATTCAGTTATTAGAAACAAGAACATCATGAACTTTGCAGGCAAATAAGTGGAACTAGAAAATATCATCTTGAGTAAGGTAATGCAGAATAGAATTTTCTTTAAGATGCAGTTCATATCCAGTTTGGTAAACACACTCATGCATCTGAGAAAATTAGTTAGCCTTCAACCTCATTCTTCTTACTACAAAGTGGACACTGACTTCATTTATACACTCCAAAGATTTCTTAGGAGATAATTTAAATTAAAAAATTAATTTTAATTATATAATAATTTTAATTATATGATAATTATAATTGTGAATTTTTAATCTAGAAAATTTAAATGTAAAATTTTGTATATAAACTCAAGTTTAAACATGTAGCATTTAATTAGTTTAATATTTATTATTTAATCACTGTAGCAGGATAGAATATGTAGAAAAATTTATAACTCAGAGTGCCCCAGTCACTAATCTGTGGAGACACAAAACTCCTAAAGATTGTTCAAGCTTGTTGCCTTCTGCGTTTCATCTTGTTAACTGCAAATTTCTACTAGCAGATGCTCACCTTGGAAGTCATAAAACCTGGCTTGAAAAGCAGGCAGGTGCTGTGTAATTGCAAGTTATTATCATAAGTGAAGGATTTCACTTAGCTCAGAATGAGCATTACCAAGCTCATTGTACCTATTGGCGGTCTCCAAGAGGTTCAGTGCTGGAGAGGGTCACTGGATAGGAAAGTGACATAGATAAGCACATATCTATTAAGATTCCCCTGGCCTTGGCCCCTGTCACACTTATGAGCTGAGGTAACTAACTCTTCTGGTCATACAAACGGTTAGTAAGCTTACAAGAATACACACTAGTCATAATTCAAACAGTAGAAACCTCTATGTCTGCGAAAGCAAATGCCAGTACTGCATAGGCAGAGTATCCAGCATCATGTGAGGGAACAGGTGAGCCATGCTGAGCAGTTCTGAGGTCCCCTGCTTCAAATTTGGAACCTTGTAAGGATTTTACATGCCTAGTTAAGTTGTCAGTCCCTTAAGGACAGAATTCCTGCTTAACTTCATATAAATGTGCATAGATACTTTTAAAATGGATACACAGCATCTTGTGTTAGACAGAAGCTTGGAGTCTATAGCTAGCCTACCTACAATCAAAACTATATGAGCTGTGTGACCTTAGACAATTTTTTTTTAAAATTTCCATTTGCTTTATATTTTCTTTCCTTATAAAATGAGCGCAGGTAGGTTTTCTTGTCTCTACACCATGTGGGTTAGTAAGGTATGTGATAAGGAGGGATCCTGAATCTGGTGAGTTCCACAGGGAGGGAGAGAAGCAAAGAGAAGGCCACAGTCTCTATCAACCAGCCTAGGGAGGACTGGAGTTGAGGAATGTTAAAGGATTTAATTAACAAGTTCTTAAAAACAAAAGCCTAAACAGACTAAGTTAATACAGATTCTTCTCAAGCTGTGATATGACTATGCAGTGATAATCCCATTGATTCTGCTATAGAATATGCTAAAAATACATACAACAAAACTAACCTACCAGCCATTGTACTTCAGTAGCCCAGGTTATAGAAACTCTGTACTGAAGTTAGGTGCTTGTCACGACAAGGTCCCTGAGAAGTAAACTGAATGATGGAGGGATTTCCCTAGGTGTATGCTTTCTGAGGCTTTAGCCTCTGGCTTATTTATTGCATTTTTTTTGTTGTTGTTTTTTGTTTTGTTTTGTTTTGCTTTTTTATTTGTGGTTAAACAGAAAATCATGAGCTTATTATAATGGAATAGTTTTATTAAAAGGAAGAGCTAAAAACACATTGCTCAAAGGCTAAACCAAAATAAATAACTTTTGATATTAGGGTAAGAAGTATTTTGGGTTTTGGTATTTGGTATTTGGTATTTATTATTATTATTATTATTATTATTATTATTATGATTTGATTTGGGTTTTTTGACCCCATGCCAATTCTGTCAGTTGCTTCTTCTCTCTTACATCTTTATCTCTTCTTCCCAATCGATTTACTTGTAGTCCATGTGTTAATAAACTCCCTTGATTTCTTCAATTGGTCATATGATTCCATATTCAAAGTCAAACTGAACAACAGTTGAATGTATACTAGACATAGAATGTCAAGCCATGAAGTTAAACATATAGAAAGTTTATTTTATTTTCCTATATCTGAACTTAGTTTGCTTTTGTGCTTCATGCCACCATCTATTATAAATGAAATCACCTATAAATAACCTCTTTTTTTTTTTAAGTTCAACTTTTCAGAAAAGGCTTACTCTTAAGAATACATAAGAAAAAAAAATCCCAGTATCAGACATGAGAAATGCTATTTTGTGTTGTTGTCTAGGACTATCTAAGATATTCTCAAAATATGTAACTTACTGTTGTTGCACGAAATTAAATCCACAGTGTGAGGTAATTCCCATTGTTGAAAATACTATGCAATTTAGAATCTGGGCCCAGAAAACCCTAAGCTGGAACCTACCTCAATGATCTTCCCTGAGAAATGACTTCATAGTACTAGAAAGCCCTTTAAAAGCTTCCAAAGTAGGGAAGTAGTCAACAGTCCTACTCAGACTGTTAGATATGAATCAAATGAATGCTACTGTGCATGACACCGTAACTCTACAGGATCAGCAGTGACGTGCATACCTTTGTGATAACTAATACCTCCATAATTATACTTAAGACCCTCTCAACAAGAGAGAAACCATGCTGGGTCCTGGAAACCTAGGTATGCTACTAAGTGTTAGTGAAGTCAAGGTTATTGAAGAAAAATCTACAATTAGAAATTTACTAAACCAGCATAACCCTATTAACAATCTATACACATTTGTTCTTATACTAACAAATAAGTGTAGTCTTCACCTCTCATTTAGTAAACTTCTCTTTACAACAAATTGAACCCACTACAGAAAATGACAACCAACTAAAATGCAAAGTCCTGTAGTCTTCTGGGACTGTATATACGTGTGTGTGTGTGTGTGTGTGTGTGTGTGTGTGTGTGTGTGTGTGTGTG